>CAODLS011430273.1:0-31197 GCA_948243855.1 Flueggea neowawraea | reverse complement strand
ATGAATACCAGGATGAATTTTGCTTTTCGTGGACAAGAAAGCACTGAATAAAGCTCTCTCTTCATTGGTCTCAAATGAAGCCTCATCCACCTAATTAGAAAATCTCAAACCAGGGTAAGGAAATATGATAGGGCAAGCCATGCTTAAAGAAATACTTGGAGGTTATGGATCGAAAACACATATATTCGAGTCACCTCTGCGTTGGAATCCAAATCCTTTCCACGGACAATTCTTGTTGGACGAGAATATGCTTCCACAACCTTTGGGAAAAGATTGCCTCTTGACAGAGTTTCCATCTGACACCAAGTTTTAAGCAACATGAACATGAGAAAACTAACAGAACAATATCGTAATCACTAATAAATCAACCAAACTTGGATATAGGAAAGATAGCTAAAGGAATCAATAATTTTAAAATATAAAAAGAAGAGCACGTAAAGGTCACATACTTTCTGGGCTGTCCTCGCTGCAAGACAAGGTAAGTTAGCACGCTCTACAAGGACAGAACGGACAATTTCTGGACTTATTCCCTTGTCAACCTGTGACCATAGAGCTAATATTAGCAAAATGTACTTAGCCACTAGCTTGATTTCACATTACTCCTACTTGTAAGTGAAATTATTTTAATGTTTTAAGTTGGACTAGTCTTGTAACCCATAAGAAAGAATGAATCACAAAGTCAATAAAATGCTTCTAGGCTCATACCATCGGCATTGTTTTTGTCCTCTACCTGAAAATTCTATGATGCCATCCTCTAAAGAAGGAAAAAAAATGGTGATATATTTTCCAGAAATTTAGGGGTCCAGAAACCATATGACACTCATTTTTTATTCTAAAAATTCATTTTTTGGTTTACGTTAACAACCCAATGCACTTTGCCTTAATTTTCCAATCATACTTTATATATATGAAGCACAATCTGAGCTATTTTGTCGTGCATCATAAATGGAGCATATGTTATTTTGTCTATAAAAGATCATTGCCAATGAATACCTCAGCTGACAAAGAAAGATCCTAATCCACCTCAAAGAAAACAAACAAATTGTAACCAAAGGTGGACATGAGATTATACCTCCTAATATTCTTTTCCTAGCACTTAATTCAACGGATTTAAATGTCTTCTATGGAGGAAAACATGGAGTTAACTGATTAAGAAAAGAGCATTTGACACCAAAGTGTACATACCAACAGCTGCTCCAGTCTTCGAGTTACAAATAGGTGCACCTACAAAGAAAAAGACTTTAATCATTCTATGTGGTTTTAATATCCACTTAAATATTTTTTTCAAAGGAAACCACATTCTTACATCATTAATCAGTGCAGTATCTACTTCAATAGGTTGTACACCAGCAGCAATTCCTAAAGCACGAATCAAGTCCAAGTTCTTATCCTTTTCCACCAACACCTGGACCTAAATAAATCAAATGCAGCATAAGGATGACACAATTAGTATAGCCCCATATAGCCCCAAAACCTTGCAAATCATCAATAAACTTACTAGGCCATAAGAGATTCTTCGCAGGCCAAGTGGGTCATTAGTAGAACTCGGCTGACAACCAGCACCAAATAAGCCAACAAGGCTGTCCAATCTGCATAAAAACAATCACACCAAGAGCACAAGCTATTAGGATGCCACAATATGTCATTTCCTAACCATATAGTAAAGACACAGATTAACATTGTGACAAAACCCAAGCCTGAGCAACAAAATTCGTGCTACAATACAGTATTCTATATCTTTCAAAAATTACAAGAATCTCCACCATCAAAATGTTTTTTTGCCTTTTTATCAAAATAACTTGAGAAGTAAAGCTATAATTCACCTATCAGCTATTGCCAAAACTATCCCTGCATCAGTTTTTGGGACCATATCTCCAGAAAATCTAGGCAGAGTGATTTCTAACAAGGCTTCTGCAATCTGCTACAATGGAATCGCAAAACAAGGAGCATGGTTAGGTTTAAATCAGTATACAGCAGAATATCAGCGCTGAAAATAGATGTAAAAGTCACACAACATCATTGCAGCCAGGAAAGATGATACCACAGACAGTTTTAGTAATGGAAAAAAAGGAACATAGAGAAAACAAGTAGACAGGTAGAAAAGTGAATATGATGACCTTCTCTGAATATCCATCTAGAAGAGCATAATGACGTCCCATTATTCCTGAGAGGGAAGTGAATTCTGTTACAACTGCAGTTGCAAGATCCGACATTGCAAGTGATGCAGCTTCCTGGACAGTTTGAAGAGTGTCTTTATCATTAATCCCCAACTCTAAACTTATTTTGGTAGCCATGTTTTCAACTCGCATTGTTTTGTCGAGCATTGTTCCTAGCTTCTCCTGTTTTGTTAGATGAGATACAAATCCCCATCAGAGCCTGAATATATCTTGGTTGCAAGTAACATAACAAAATTCCTCCATTAATTTGTAACAGCTTTAGCACAAAATCTTGTAACAAATTATGAACTAGAAAGCATGAATTAGATGTCCATGTTCTGAGCAGAAGAATTTCAGTAACAGATTAAGAAATTCAGGGATTCCTACAATGTCGTTTGGAAACTTTCTCACAAAAGTTAAACAGATAGCTTACATGAAATAGAATCCCTTTCAGTTGACTTCGGAACTCTGAAAACTTCTTACGCATATCCATCTCATAGAAAAATTTAGCATCCTCATATCGAGCTCTGCACAAATAGATTAATTGTTTGGTTCATATTGAAGTTAGCTAAATAGATAAAAAGTTTGCGATAAGAAATAGATTCCACAAAAATATGTTATTCTAACATGTAAGAAGAGGGAAACCAGAAAGGGGAAATGGCCAGCCATTTTGAAACAGATACAACATTTCCTAAAGATAATGTGCTAAACCATTCTAAGCATGTGTTTAAAGTTCTTTTAGCCATCGAAATATGGAATCACTGGAAATCAATCAGGATTTGTTTCTATGGTTTATAACAACACATGGTAAGCAATTAAGAGGAATTCACATTAACCTTAGAACAGCTTCATTTCCTTTCATCACCACCATCTCATTGATAGCTCCATTTGCCACCTACAACAAAGCTCATGTCACCTGATAAATTGTCAGCAAGAAACTAGTTAAATTAATGCTTCTCCAGAAAGCATGACTCACAGCAATGAAGTAGGGAAGCAGCCTTCCACTGTCATCAGTTATGGCAAAATACTTTTGGTGCTTCTGCATAACCTGCGATCACCAAGCAAATTTTAATTTGTCAAGAATACTAGAATGCAAGATTACAGCAAATATATGTGAAATCATCATTTACAAAGAAAATTGAATAAGACCATAAGGAGCAGAAATGCTTACTGCAGTTAAACTCAGTAATATGAATCGAACTTACCATAGTTAGTAGATCCTCTGGAAGCTCTAAGAATGACTCTTTAAACTTTCCAAGTATAGGCACAGGTGCTTCAACAAGATTTACAACCTAACATGTTATGCAGAGATAGTTAAAACACATCCTTATCCTTACAGGTTTTTAATAAAACAGAAAAACTTTTACCTCATCAAGTAACCCTTCCTGCACATGGATGCATCCGTTGACACTTTTTGCTAATGCGTTGGATTTCCCCAAGATGCTTTTCTTTCGATCCTGAACATAAATGATTTTCTTTGAAATCTATATTCTATGCAGAACTCAATCACTATTTCATCGAGGAAAGACAGATTACTAAACAGGAAAATTGTATGAAAAGAACTATTCTAAGGCACCTCAATTTCAATATTAATTCCAGCATTCCGCATCATTTCCGTATATGTTTCTGCACTTTCAACCTGAGACAAGCTCCAGAATTGTAACAATTGAATCCTATCAAACTTCTAAAGTCAAAATGATTAGTTAAGAAAAATTATCATCACAACAAATGGTCAACTAAACATGCAAGTTTGCTCTAATGAGTGGAAGCGATAATCCAAGGAATATTTTCCATAATTCGTACAAAATTTTAGTATATGGTTAACTCATGAAAAGATGTATTTGAAAGAATGTGTTTTCCAATATTCACGTAAGAACAAACCGAAATCTTGCAAAGGGAAAAAAAATGGAAGTAGATATGAGTTAGATTAAAAAGGGGGAAAAAAGGCAACACAAGCAAACTACAGAAAATTAAAAAACCTCCCCCAGTAAAGATTTATTTTCTCATGTAATGTCATAAACTAAAAGCCTGACTGATAGCACTATCATCAACAATTAGTTGCATGAAGTTTTCAAAAGTAGTAACTATTAGATTTTCCAAAATTTGTTGTCCCAGTTGATAAAAAAAAAAAATTGTTGTCCCAGCTAAACAGAGCACTGCATCTCAAAATCAGAGCAAGCTAGCTGAAATTTACAAGTGCCTATTCCGTACATACCTGAACAGTAGCCAACGAAGTATTCCGAAGGCCATACGATACGCTTCCACTACATCAACAAACAAACAACTTTAAGTACAAAACTACCAATGAACAGACAGTTAAATAAAACAATGAATATAATAGGATTTGAAAAATTATGGATTTTCCAGGTTTCATGGTCTTAGTTCTTTTAATGCAATTTTACCGATTGCCAACTAGGTAGTTCTGCTCTGCAAGGTAAAAGATAAAATGCCAGAGAAAGGATTAAAGAACTTGCACATGTATTAAGATGTGAAATTCTAATACTCAGGGCCAATAGCTGAAACATCAATTATCTGCATCACACCCGAATATAATTTATTGATTTGACTAGATGTGAGCATACCTTGAAACTCCAGCGAAGATAAATGGAACTACTACATCTCCATGCATGGCCATAATCCACCGAATTGGTCTGCTGAAAAAGACCTATACCAAGTAGAAAGGAAATTATATTGTGAAGATATCATAAAGGGATTATGATCTTTTCCATAAACCAAACACCAAAAAAGTGCCATTTCTCTTTATTAATTTTTTTCTTTTACCTTTATGGCCTCTCCAATTCTTCATTTTATTTCTACTTCCAACAAGAATATGCACATGAAAAGGAGATCTAATTTTTCTTTTCTTTTGAGGTGGGAGAAGGAAAGAAGAAAATTATAAATGGAAATATTTGGGTTAATACCTGGGAGTTCCAGCGCATTGATTTTCGGAATGATATTTTACTGATAACACCAGGTAAATCTTCAGATAAAATCTAGCGTGCCACAGGAAATAACATTGATGTAGAGATTGGGGGGGAAAAAAAATTGTCCCATGCAAAATCAAACTTAGATCGATTACAATGGAATGAGAAAGATTAGCATTACAACCTCTAAAGCAAGTCGAGCAGTCTCCTTCACACGGACAAAAATATATTCTGTTTTACCTGAAAAAGGATCATACAGATCTTGAAGCAATCACAGTGAAATATGAAAACTACATGTAGGATAAAAAGTAGTGTTAACCATTTTTGGCTGGTAAAATATATTCAAGAGGTTGGAGATGAAAAGATGCCATATTATCAGGGAAAAGATTGGCATCCGAGCAGCAGAATAAAAAAAAGATCATAAAGATCTTGAAGCAATCACAGTGAAATTGAAAACTACATGTAGAAAAAACTAGTAGCAACCATTTTTGGCTGGTAAAATAAATTCAAAAGGTTGGAGATGAAAAGATGCCATGTTATCAGGGAAAAGCTTGGCATCTGAGAGGCAGAAAAGTGAAAGTTTCCATCATTGATTTAATCAGACAATCACAGGGAGGCAATTCATTTTAGTATTCAATTGAACATGTCATTTTGTATTATTACAGTCTATGTGTCAAAGAGAAATCACGGACACCCAAAGGCCTCAAGCTGATTTCCACATTGCAGACAATTTTAGGTAACTTGCTTGGCCTGAAACTAAAGGAAACCAAGATTCATGTTTAAAGGAACCAAAGATATCTAAGCTAGTGGTATGCAGCTCATAAAACATTAATAAAGTGTACAAGGATTATTTCTCCATTACCAAGCATTACCAGTTATTCATTTCAAAACCCATCAAATGCAAGTGATGCATTTGGATGGTATATTATGACTACAGGTATGTCAACAATTTAAATGCATTAAGAATTTGTGGCCTTGCAAGATTAAACAAATAGGCAGATATTGTCTGGTATCAGACTTCTAATTCAATAGATAGCTCAAGACCATGAAATCATTGATCTAGTAAACCAATTAGGGCAGAGATTCAATGACCAGGAGCACCATATAAGAGATTGGAGGATTATCTTCTATTCATGTAGCCATCAAGATCACTCACCATCAAGTTTCCTATATAATGAATCCAATGACGCATTGTATCTCCTGCAAAAACCTTCAGCAGCCTGGCACAAACTAATGAAGTCAGAGTTGTATGGAATATTGTTGATCCACAACTACATGTAAAGTATACAAAATAATCATCATGGTAGGAAGAAAAATGAATTTTTAGCCTATATCTGAGTTTTACGAAGGGAAATTAAAAGTAGAGATTAGACTTTCTTCCTGCACTTATTTTGATAAGAATGAGATGAATAAAAAAATAAAACAGCTCACTGCTTTTATTTTGTCAGGAGAAAAAAAATAAAAAGGAATACTGTAACTAATGAAAAGAACAAATTAATTTAGAAATAAAATGTGCAATTCATATTTCTTTTTGTTTGTGTAAGAAGGTAATGCTTCATATTGAAACCAAAACTTCCCCACCAACATCAAAGACAAATTATTTTCTTCCTGCCACCGGTGTGCTAAAGATAAGCAACTGTAGCAAAAAAGCAACATCAAAATGCACAGGCAGCAATTTTCCCTATTTGGTAATAGTGGTTTTTCAAAAGAAGTCAAAAGGGGAATTGTCTCACAAAGTTAAATGAGAATATTGAGGTAAAATATCTATTAAGGAGACAATAACAAAGCATGAAAAACCTTAGTAGGATTTCCTTGTTGATCAAAGGCCTTTGATACAGGAGGTCCACGTGCCTCAACCTCGACATCTGGTTGCTTAGTGGAAAGTCTGTCAACAACAACCTGGAATAAAAGAACAAGACTCAGGATTATAATAGAGAAAACAAAAAGAAACTCACAGAAATTCCTTCACATCATGTAAGCATGTAATAACTCAAACACAGGCAGGAAAACTTAGAGGTTTAGTGCATTGTATTCTCGAGCAACATGGTTATCAAATAATTGTTAACTGTACTAAGATATAAACAAGCTGCTATACCACTAATCGGCGTGGAGTGCCAAAAGCTTGCATTTCCCCGCGGTTCAATCTTTGTTTTTGGAGTAAATGCGTGACTAAATCTTTAAGCTACAGCAAATAGAAATGATAGTGAGTGAACAATTATTATACGAAGAACAAATTATATAACTAATTACATTCAGAAACTAGCTAAATACTCCCTCAAGATACAATAAATTAAATCTGCAAAAATGCTTCCATAAGAAACAAAGTTATACCTGCTGCCTTGCTTGACCTACATCATGAGGAGGCATCTCTTCGGTCCCAATTTCAAGGACAAAGCATCTTGAATCACCATGAACCTGGTGAAAATAAGAAAGTGAAGAGACACTTCTAACACGTCAACAACGATCAAAACAGTTATTTGTATCTATAAGGATTTTAATAAACATGGATTGCCTCCCTCTTAGTACCTTTTCAAGAATTCTTCCTTCCTTTAATGTTTAAAAAATCTTTTACTTTATTCAATAAAAGAATACTATGCTGAAGAACAGAAAATATCAGCATAAACATCTAAGTGAAAAATCAATCACTCAACATTGGACAGGAAAGAAAATACCAGAAAATGCTGGAATAATTTGTGCATTAAGTCATGAACAATTGGCTTCTTTAGTGCATATATATGCATATAGTTTTATACAGAGGTATGAATGCCTGTATATCACAGAAGCAAGATTGAAACTGAAGCTAGCGGCATACAAGTAGACTAACCTTTCTGACTGCTGCATCTAACACTTCTTTACTACATATGAGATTGGCAGATTCAGAAACTATACCCAGTGGATATCCAAGAGACTCCCTGGTCTTCAACCAAAGTTCGGCACATTTACGAGCTAAACTGATAGTCAACAAGAAATCAGAAACTCAAACAAAGGTTTGATTGTCTAATGTAAAAATAGATCAATGTAGGATGATTTATGTGAGCAACAGATAAACAGTCAATCAATTCAGATAAAGTTTCATATGTCAATGCAAAACTGAACTCTCCAATTCAATTTTTTGTTTGTTTATAAAGTAAGACATTTTCATACAGAAATGAAAGAGAGAAAGTAACCTCACCTACGCATTCTACCAAAATAACGAGCACGCTCTGTTACCCCAATAAAGCCTCTTGAATCTAAAATATTGAAAGCATGAGACGTCTTTAGAAGCTGATCATACCTAGCATGTTGAGCAAAAATTAACTTTAAGAAAACATCCAACAAAAACACAATATTTAGGAAAGGCAAACCCATAAGTTGTTAACATACGCAGGGATAGGAAGGCCTGAAGCAAGCAAGGAATGGGCTTCTTCTTCAAAGAAGTCAAAATGCTTCTGTATATGATTAACATTAGCATGTTCCAGATAGTACGCGCTCATTTCCTTCCTGAAATAGGACTGCAATATATTCATGATTTGCAATTTTTACTAGTAAGAAGGGAAAGAGTGTTGAAGTCTTAACGTTTTTGACACTATAGTAGAGAAAGAAAAAACTCGAAAATAATTGAAAAGACGAGAGAAGAAAAGGGCAATATATTATGTGAAAATAGGCAACCAGATGTGCAAAAGGAAAACAGACTCATTGTGCATTAGTTATTATTGAAATGAATAATATGTGAAAAATAATTTCAAATGAAAATAACACTCAATGGAACAAAAGGGAAAAGTTCGTTTACTCATTTTCCAAGAACAGCTCTCCATGTGTAATTCCATCGGCATACTGAATTTTTTTAAAGTGATCAACCCCCTGTCATTTAGTTATGAAGTAACTTCAGTCATAAATGTACTTATATTAAAAAAAAAATACAGAACAAAAAACAATGTTAACTTCACCTGAAGCAACATGAGAATGCGCTCAAGGCCGTATGTGATTTCAACAGATACAGGTGATAATTGAAGACTTCCAGCCTAGAGACACAATTTGCAAGTAACACACCAATCAGAAAAAGAAAATCCACAATGCTATCAAAGGAACCTAAGACCAGGTTACATTAAGCATTCTTGGGACAATTCAGTTAGACTAGGAAAAATAACCCCAAACCCCTTGTGAGCCAGTAACAAAAAGAGGAACTAGAAGTTGCAACACTTAAATGGAAGATATCATATCATGGATTAGTGAAAATTTGTATAACCTGTTGAAAGTAGGTGAACTGAGTTATCTCCATCCCATCCATCCAGATTTCCCAGCCTAAACCCCAAGCACCAAGTACCTAGAAACAAGCATTTGCCAGTTATACTTCCATTTTGCATGACCATGATTTATAAAGATATGCTATCCACAATCTTCTGTTAAAAGATGACATTACAGGGCTTTCCCAGTTGTCCTCCACAAATCGTATATCATGCTCACTGACATCAATACCTGCCCAGCTCAAATGAAATCATTACAATGCAACAATCAGAATAAATTTTATCAAAAATCTGATGTTAATGCAGTTAACTTGCATGAAAAAATTATCCGGTGTTATCTAAATAGCATAATTTATTATTTTTTTTTTTGAAAAGAGTAATTCAAATCAAGATTAGCGAAGGATAGTTCTATGGTAATTTTAAAAACTACTAAATGTATATGAAAGAAAGTAGACTGAATGAATGCATCAATATTGAATGGATTTTAATTGATCTAGAATAAGAGAAAATAACTACCTAAAGCTGATAAGCTGCGAATAAAAAGGTCTTGTGAATTTCCTGGATCAGGTTTTAATATAACCTGAAATGAATATTGAGCCAACAGGAAGAATTTCTAATCAAATAAGCTTAACAGAAAAATAACAACAGAGAGCTCCATGAATACCAAAAATTGCAAGAGTCGATCAAATAAATCCATATTGACCTGAAATTGTGTGTGACGCTGAAGCCTATTTGGGTTTTCCCCATAGCGACTATCATCTGGCCGGATACTAGGTTCCACATACCTTTTATCAGAAACTCCACATTAGTAGTTACACAGTGAACAAAATACATCATTAGACATGGAAACAATTGGCTAGGAAACAAGTAATATAATCAGAACACTAGATGAGTTGAAAATATATCAGAGTGGCCAATGATACTGTTATTAGAAAATGTAGAAAGAAAATAAACAAGTGGCAGATTAGAATTACATATAGTTTTATATGTAGCAAACCAAATATCCATGCGCACCATTCACTTTTCTTCATTAAAGGGTATTTCATCAATTCAAATATTAATTTACTCTGAAACTAGCATCCACACGCAAGAAAATTAATAATTCCAAAGCATGCTTACGCCACATTCCACGGTTCTGGACCAAGAACTCTTAAGTATGTCAGAGGATTCATTGTCCCAGCCCCTACCTGGTCAACATGGCCACAAAAAGGGAAAAAAAAATTCATTCTGACATTCAAGTAACTAGCTTTCATAAATCTATATCAATAGCTCCAAAAGAAAAAAATTCATATCGATTGGTTCATTCAATGTACAGACTATCAAACCAATTCCCAAAAGAATATAGACAGTTCTGAATGCTGTTAATAACAGACAGACCACCCAATTCCCACGCAATCAAACAGCAGATTCCAGTATGGAAACAGCTGCTGCCCAGATACATTGCTCAAAACACAAACTTTTTCGCATAACTCATCAAACCAACTAAAAAGTTCTCCTTTTCTTCATCCGCTAAACACAATTTAAAAGAAAGAAAAGAAGAAGAATACAGAACACCAAGCTAGCATCTTTAACACTTTACTCAATTATAGTTGAGCTTAAGTAATAAACAAAAACCAACCTCCGTGTTGCTACATTGCATAACCGCACAACCAACCGATGCCCAGTATTCCTACATACACACAGTGGCATTAACACAAACACTTTCACTTCATTGAAATTTCACAAACTTAATTCAATATATACACATATAAGTAAAGACACCTGGAGTCGCTGAATGGCTTGTTGAAATGTTGGAGGAGAAGCAGCGTGGGGATCAGAGGAAGAGTGTTGGTGAACGGAGGAGACATTTGAGTCGGTAATAGCTGCACAGGAGACGGTGGTTCGGGAGAAGGAGAAGTGGCGGCGGTGGAGGTTGCGGCGGAGGAAAGGGAGGCGGTGAGGTAGGGGCTTTAGAACAGAAATGACTAAAGGAAGAGCCAGAATGGCCATGGCTGGTGGCTGAAGCTTCAGAGTGGAGAATCTTAGCCACTCTTAGAGCATATGCACTTATAAATTTAAAGAGTTAAAATATTATTTTATTTTTATTTATGTATTTATATTTTTAAAAATTTATATATTAAAAAAATAAAATATTAAAAAATAAATATTTTATTAATATAATAGATAAATAATATTTAAGAGTGAATAATGATAAATTAATTTTATTAAAGTATTATAATTAAAAAAAATTAATTAATTTATTAATAAAATATTAAAAAAATTATAATAAAAGTGAAATTAAATTTAAAATTTTAAAATAAATAATAAAATAAAATATTATATTTTACGAAAAGAGTCAAAAAGTATAATTATACTTACCCTTATCAGCTCAAAAATTATGAGATTTTGAGAGGATTTAACACTTTTGACTTTTTTTTTCAACTTTAACGGTCATGAGTTTTTTTTCTAGATTTCGATTTTTAAAATAATGTATAATAATTCTAGATGCCTCAAAATCATTTAATTTTATTTTTTGACCAAAAATCATTTAATTTTATATAAGAACCAAATGACAATAAGAAAATAATAAAGTACTATAAATAAACAAGAGTTTTACCTAGAGTATATATTTTTTATGGATACTAATTTGTCCTAAACTTTCCACTTTCTAAGAAACTAAAAGTACCATTATCTAACCCAGCACGGGTGGAGGGAGTGGTAATGCAACAAGTGTGATGCTGGAAGGTGTAAGTTTGAGCTTGCTCGGCAACGCCTAACCTCAAGGGTCAGTGGGCCTGCACTGTTGAGTTGCACCATGGGTCTAGAATGAATGGGAAGCTCTTAGGCTGAGACAGAGCTAGTTTCTTCGGGGTTTTAAACTACTTGATAGTCGGAACTCCGCCTGAAGAGTAGTCAGGCCTCCGCTAAGCATAGATTTCCTCATCAGCAAAAAAAAAGTACCATTATCTAAATTGTTGAATAGAAAGCCTTTAAGAATAAAATATAGTTTAGTTGTAAATATTGTAATTTAAAATAATTTATTCTTTTTTTAATATAAAATCAACTAAATTTATTCATTCCCGATAAAAAAACTAAATTTATTCTGAAATATAATAGAGGCACCCCTTTATTTTTTTTATTTTTCTTTACTATGAGTTGTATTTCTTCCAATAAAAAATGTTAACTACACTCTTTACTAAATAATATATTTAATAATATTATCTTTTATTTAAGTATTATTTATAATACTAAATAATAAGTGTTAACCTTGTAGGGGGGCAGTGTACAAAAGAAAATATTTGTAGTATTTTTCTTTCTCTTTATTCAATTTCAAGGACATATGCCTTCTGATAATAGAAGGCAAGAAAGCAATCATCGTCTCTTTCTCTCTTTGAATATTTATTGAATTCAACACAAAATCAAAAATAATGGTAGTAACAGAAGAAGGGATTTTGATAGAGGTAGAAGCAGGGGAAGCTGTTTATGGAGAGGATTGCGTGGTTCTTGATTCTTCACCTCCCCATCTTCACCTCCACATCAGGCCTCGAACTGCTGATGTTTCTTCCCAACAGGTTCTTCTTTTCTCTCTCTTCCTGATTAATTGAATTCAACTCTCTTTTATATGGTTTTGGTTTCGATCATGTTGTTGTTTGGTAGGAGAGAGCTTGATAGTTGATGTACTTGATTTCTTTGTTGATGTGTTTCCCCAATGGAAACTACCATGTTGTGTTTTGCTTGTTATTGGCTTAAAGTTGCAATCTTTAGGAAGAAATGAGTAAAATTTTGCTACTTGATCCTGTAAAACGGGCATGGCAATTGTAAACGTGAGGTGCAGTATTCAGTCTCTGCTGTTTGGTTTACAAAAGAGGATTTTGGGTCTCTGTGAGCAAAATTTTATTTGTTTTTCTCTGATTACAACTACACATAAGCTTTGCATTCTTAAGGCCGAGAAATATCGAAATTTCACGACTTGAATGACTTATGGCTGTGGAACTTGACACTGTCGGTTTGATTTCCAAGACAGCTATAAGTAGTTCTCGGATGGAAATTTTGTTGCCTGTTCTGTTATATCAGGTGAAAATTTTGAGCAATATGGTAGAGGTGATGTGGTATAACGAACAAGGTTGACCATGCCAAGACCTATCCTTCAGCTTGTGGTGGCTAACTGAGCCTCATGCTTCTAATAAAAACGCCTGGTATTTGGACCAGCTGGGCAGCTGTATCTTTAAAAAGTATTAGCTTTGCTTGTATTACTTTCAAGGCATTCGTCAGATCATCCCAACTTAGTCTATGCTGAAGGTCTCTTCTCTTGGAGTATTTTGAAGTTAGCATATGTGAACATGCCATGTACAATTCAAAGGGTGATTGCCCTTGCTGAGTTATACTGGATTTCACATCTATGTAGCTTCTCTATAAATTGTGATTTCTGTGCAACTTCTGCTGTTGCCATGTTGTGCAAGGATATTTTCTTGTCCCTGAAACAGCTGAAGTTATTTGGTGCTATTATTGATTTTCTGGCATGTGTCCTCTTTGTGCAGTTTGTGGAAGCTGTCATCGGGATCCGAGCAGGTTCTCAGGTATGTTCAAGATTCCTATTTCCCAGTGCATATCTGTGGATTCAATTTATTGTTTGGCGATATATCGGTGGACAATGTATTGAGAAAGAAAGACCATTATTTGTGTCAGTATGCTTATTCTTTGTATTTCATGCTAGTATCCAGAGGAGCCACCCACTATTCATCTCTCAGAATCCAAGGGTCTTGATGAGCAAAGGGAGAAACATCTGATTACTAGTATACAGAAAAAAAGCCAGTGAATTTTCCTCTTGTTTGATGCTTGTAGCACTCTGTGAGGTACTTTTTGCAATATTCATCTAGCAAGTTTTTTTTTGACAGATAACCGACCTTTTCATGTTCCTTGACTTTATACTCTGAATCTGTCTCTGGAGTTATTTACTGTGTTAAACACATTATTGAGTTTTTGCTAGCATAAGAGGTATATTGTGCTTGGAAAATTGTTTATCAACATTTGGGGAAGAGAATTAGGTGTTTATTTCCCTGAGAAGAGTAATTTGGTGTTTGGCAAAGGCTTTCTTAGGCTTTTGCTGGTACCGGCCAAATGTGCGAACTCAGCACCAAAAATACCATAGTGTTTTACTTTTGACACTGGCTTATAAGAATTTCCCAATTTGTACTTACTATGATAATGCAGTACTACAGTTGCATCTATTAACAATGCTTTATGTTATTAATTGTTTCATTGAACTGGTGTTTCTAGACACACATGAAGTAGCGGAAGACAGCATGGAGAACTGTCCAGTTTGCCGTAAGGTTTTTCACGCCAAGGATCTTGAACATGTACTTGACTTGGTTGGAGCATATAACAGTAAAGTGGTACGCCATCTAAACCTTGGATATATAATATCATATTTGTTGTTCATCTATATTTGCAAGAAAGGCCTCCTGGAAGAAACATCCCTGCAGAACTAGAGCTTGCCTGATTTTGACCGCATAAAGTACCATCTCTGAAGTGAAACTTACTACAAATATCTTAAGCATCCTTTTCTGCATGTTTTGTGGCTACAAAGGATTGTTGAAGACCAAACGATTTTGAATATTCTGCAATAGAATAAGTTGGTTGACATTGTTTTGTTATACTTCTGTTTCTCCCATTGTTCTGACAGATGAAGTGGTGAAAATGAGATTTCTAAATTTCTTGTATGGTTTTATAGTTTCCATTCTTCTTTGGAGCATGTTGGCAGGAAACTCATGAAACTTAAAACTCTTCAATTTGATAAGTTATCGCTTAGCACAACAGATTTTATACTGGATTTATGCTTTGCTTTCTTTTTCCTTTTGTGGGAGGGAGAAGATTTTGGCTTATTTTCTTCTGTTGGTTCAATCAAGTAGCACCTCATCTCTTAGACATTCACTTTTTCTTCTTTTTTTTTCCCCAGTTTTAAGCTGAGAGCTAGTCTTTGAACATTTGACATACCATTTTTATGTGGTGGATCTTAGTGGTAATCCAGCATTATTTTGTGTGTCTAACTGCTGCTTTTTATCTGTCTCAGGATTCAGATAGCTCCAAAGTTGTTGATAGTGAGCTCCTTGAATCTGATTCTGAGAACACTAGAAGACAGAAATTTGAAGCCACACTAAAATTACAGCAAAAGAGAACAGAGGCTTAATTGAACTGAAAAAAGAGTTGGTGGTTTTGCCAGGCATGTATCTTCCACAACCAGTTACACTGCCAACCCAGACATCAAACGAAGAGAACACAGGGCAGCAACAAAAGAACTTATCTGTTCGCAGAGAGTCTAGCTCCAGACCTCCCGAAAGTTCTTCAAGCAGACCTAGCTCCTTTCAGCAAAAGAACTCAGGGCGGACAAGGCATAGAGTACAGAATTCTGCAAAGCCAGTCAGACAGTGGGTTAGAAGGGAGAATAATACTGCAAGCTGATTATTATTATTTTTTCTTCCAGTGAATCAGTTTGTTGTAAGCAGTTTCGATGTCCTAAGATAAAGAGTAGGGAGAGAGAGATGAACAGTTTTTTTGGCATAAGGTTCCAAATTTGTTACAGAAAATGTGAACGCTGATTCAGTTCCAGTGTCTGACATCTAAAGTATTCTGCGAATAAAGTTTTTGTATTCTCTTCACTAATGAATCTTAGCCATATTTCAGTTCTTTTCTAGGAACTCATACATACCATTTTGATCATCATAAGCTGAAATATGTAATTAGATAGCTGGAATGATGCATCCACTCAGTCGGGAAAGTGGTTTAAGTTATTAATTGTTTTCGTGTTCGATGGAGTAAGAATGGATCTTTTGCAGCATGGAACATATGAGCAGATGGGATAGATAACTCGGTCAGAATGGGTGTTTACGTCTTCCCATGTTTTTGTTTAAAAATGTCACACACTGGATCTCAAAGTTAATCATATACGTATTTAATCACTTGAACTAATTTCTGTGTTTCTGTTTTCTTAGTAGAAACGGACACGATATTTTTATTTCCTTATAACCAGAGGGGTTTTGTGTCCATAACATTCAACATAATCAGTACTTAGAAGCAGCAAGCAAAGGTTGAGAACACAAAGAAGTTACTCCAGTAATTCCAAGAAAAAGACAAATTTGTAAGATTGAATTCTGGAGAAAAATAAAGAAAAAGAGACTCATGTAACACAAATTATCAAGAGTCGATGCTTATAAGAGTTTGGAACTCACCATTGTCCTTTCTTTCTTTTTTTTTATGATAAGTCATTTTACTTGCTTCCACTAAAAAATGTACTCCAAGTCAATTAGCTACAACTCCATTGTTGCCATTGTCTTTTTTTGTCAAAATACATTTCGAAACTTTTTTCTTTTGATGCAAAGCATTTTTTTACTGAAAGAACAATTACCATTGCTTTAAATTATCTGCCAATGCGGTGGTCACAAATAATAGAGGGGTGAACTCCCAAACAAAAAGACTAGATATAGAATTTGTCGATCTAATTAAGAAACGAGCAAACACGATTCGTTCATATCCTTACAAACTCATCTCTTACCTCTATAATTAAGCTGAAACAAAGCATGTCAATTACAGCATAAATCATTTCCATATAACAAGAAATATGAGATCATGCTCCGAAATAATGCTCGCAAGTATTGTAACATTTTGTACTGTGCTAATAAATTTAGGCTATAAAGTGTGTTGTGTCATATAATAGCACATTTCGTACCGACAGAAGAAATCGAAACTAAATTGCTTCCAATTTGAGTATTTATTCACAACGTATGCTTCAAGAAATTAATTTTTTTTGTCTTGACAAGTTTCAAGAAATTAATCTTGCAGTGGTTTACTAATCAAGTAAAGAATATATAGCCAATTAAAGCCTTTATATACACCAAAAACTCCCCTATTGCAACAACCAACGTGCCCTATGTTCATGCAACGATAAAATATTTGATTGGCCGCAAATTTAGGAAGAAAAGGCAATATGAATTTATGCAAAGCAATAAATTTTGGTGTGTATATGTTCAAGTAGTTTTGTCCATTACGTTGTGGTATGAATTAAAAGAAGCAAAATACTCTACTTGCACTAAAAAAAAAAAAAAGCAAGTTATCAAATCTAAAGTTAATGAAAGGTTCAGGATAGCATTTTTTTGGCCTTCTTTTGAAATTGATTCCTCCTTTTCCTTTAGGTGATTCAAATGTAGTGTATATCCATGAAGAATAATTTAGAGAAAAGTCACTGGAATATTCGATTTAATTAGATTTGTAAAAGTTAACCTAATTAATTCCATTCGAAGAAAACTGAAATGAATTAAGGATATGTAATTTGTAAAAAAATGGGTGAATATTTGGTTGCATTTTGGCCAAGAAATTGTTAAATTAATTAGGTGTTTGAAACCAATGTCTTCATTGGTGGACAATTTGAACAAAACAAAGTTATAGATATAGATGAGAGCCAAGAAATTATAAAATCAAAATCATTAAAAAAAATTAGCATGCCATATGTTTTTTTTGTAAACAAAGATCATGTTCGTCCACTTAAAAAATTAGTGCACTAACAGTTTCTCCTCTCTTTGAACCAATGACCACTTGGCATGTAGTTCTCTTGGTGTCAGCATACTAACCACTAAACTATCAATTTGTTAGTTATTATGCTAAATTATATACATGTATTTAAGGACTTATAACTTATTGGTACTAAAATTAGTTCTAATACTAAGAGATCGAGAGTTGAATTCCTATTAGGAGTAAATATAATGATTTATAAAAAAAATTATATTCATATGAAGCAACTATAATAATTCTCATTTGTCCGATAACAACAATTATTTCAAATAACAAACTGACCGACTTATAGTCAAATATCTAGGACTTAGAGATTAACCAGTACTCGTCTTGAGACAACTGGACAGAAACAAAGCATGCCAAGAGTTTGTCAAAGTTGGGTGAAGATTAGGTTTTCCGTGCTGATGAAAGGCTATCATAATTTCTTCTCCTCCAACTCATTCCGAATGATCTTCATATTCATCAAATTTTCTTGAAGTGTTCTATGACATTTCACTGCTAATCAAAAAATTTAGACCACAATTGATGAGTTTCGAGTTCAATCGAGCCAAATAAATCATAGAATTTCTCAAATATCTTTACATGTTTCATGACTCTAGTAATACTGAATGGACATGTTTGTTTAGTGGCATATTAAAACTCCATATAATTATTATTCATACATATTTTTTAATCTCTTTATTTATTTTTCTTCACTATACAATCTTTTTTCGCAATAAAATTCTTTGTTGACAAAAAAAAAATCAAAATTCAACTAGTAAAATGCAAAATAAGAGCAAGTTCAACCAAATTATTCATACAAATATATTAAAAATATGTACAATAGTTTACAATAACTGAAAATTTGCTCTCTTTATGTGTGATTGCAGAAGGTTAGCTTAAGCTAGAAACAATGAATTATCAATCATAATCACACAATATGACCAATTAATTAGTCTTGACTCTTAAGTCAAGTGGTCTCCATAGAAGGGGGAAAAAAACCGGCAAGAGCATCCACCTTTCATAAATTAGGAAGTGGACGGCGAGAAACTATGGACTAGATTTGGAAGCCTCAATTCATACAGTAAGCAAAGACTAATTAGAGACTTACTCGTAATTAATTAGTCAACAAAGAGAAGAATCAACGGTAAGTCCTACATCTAGGATCTTGTAAGAAATAGCCCCCACAAGTACTTTCCAATTCGAATTTAATCCGCACAAGTACTTTCCAAATCGAACTTTTACTATTTAAATTTTCTTTTGGTTTTCACTTTTTCAACCATTTAAAGGTTTCCACATATGTCTAAAAGGCCCACTCAATTAGGGGTGACAATTCGGGTTGGATCGGTCTAAACGGATCTACTATAACTGTTACTTAATTATTGTTAGAGTTATTTAATTTAAGTATCAATAACTTAATTTACTAAAAAAGTCCTCAATGAGACTCATTTTAGGAATTCTTATTGTAATACCATTCAAAGAATTAATTGACAATATACAAAAAAGAAGGAATAAAAATATAAAAAGAATAAAAAATATAAAAGAAAAAATAATTAAAAAAAAAAGAGTTGCCAGCAAAATAGTAGGTATTGGATACTTGGATCCCATCCCCACATTTCAACCATCTTGACTCCTCCTTGAAGTTTGATTTCACACTTATTAGGCTTCGGTTTTCACATTATACAAATATTGCTTCACATCTCATCGGAGATCCATTCTAACAAACACATATCACATTAACTAATTTATATTCAAATTCAATGCAAGAAAGTCTTTTTTATGTTATTTTAATTCGAAAATGATTTTTTTCAACTATTTTTAGTTATTTGTATACATTTATTGGTGGTATGTTGATATTAACAGATTATTATTCAATATATTGTTGATGTGTCACTCTCCTTATTTTTTTTGATAAACGCCCTTTGTTGGGTTTGCAGCATCGTAAGGGTCGGCGCACAATTGCTAGTACATACTATTTAGTTTGGAGATTTTATTCTAGTGCTAATGAGTGAAGAGGGATGTTTAATTTGTCATCAACTCCTATATGATGATTTTCACAACAAAATGTTTTGACTTAAATCAAACCAACAGAGAAGTCAATCTTATACTTCAGTCAAAGAAAAAAAGCCAATTTTATATGATCTCTGTAGCGCTCATAGTTGTGTAGCCTATAATTCGGTACTGAATTAATTGAGGAAGAAAAAAAAATTGCGGCAAGTTTATGTCAACCTCAAGCTAGACTATCTGACTTTTTATTTGTTTTCATTTTCTTATCCACGTATTTGTTAGAAAATGGATCCACTCCTGATGGATTATGAATGGAATTCAAACATAAATTGGAATAAATATCTAATGAGTTCATGACTTTAATGTGTTTTAGTAAATGAGTTCTACTTATGTCGTAAGAGAGACCACTTAACAGGCTAGCACTTTTATAAATAGGTGTATTAAAACACTAATTAGGTTGATTCATTAGTCATTACAAACAACACATAAAAGCATGCAAATTATCTTCTCTCTAGATGTGTATCCCTTGGCAGCTTGAAGGAGAGGTTCTTTTTCGTGACACACCTCATTTATTTTTGCGAGAGATCGTTTTGTGGCACTTGAGGTTGCAAATACATACCATGTTCCAATTATTAACTTGATCATGATTTGTAGCGATTAGCTACAAATTATTTCTTGTCTATTTAATCAAATATTTCTACTATGTTTCTTGAGGTAGAATTTCAATCATTCTATTTACTTATATGTTAATTATTTATTGTTATTTGATAATTGGATATCATCAATATTCAATTATTTTTTTCTTCTAAACGGTACTTAATATATATTCAACTCAAAATCTATAAAAGAGAAAAGAAAACAAATTACATAATAAATAAAAAAGGAAAAAGAAGTACAATGCGAAAAGCTAGTACATAAAAAAAGAGATTCAAAAACAAAACTAGATTATTTAACAATAGAACAAACCTAAAAGAACGAAATGAATAAAAGTTATATTTAATGAGCAAAAAGGGCAATAGATCAAGTTGCTATACCCTGGCAAGTGGCAACCGTAAACAAAGATCTATCGCATTTAAAGTTGTAATCAGTAACAGTTGTGAAAAATAAAAATTAAAAAAATAAAATAAAAGGTATTGGTAAGTTGCACTACATTGATGAAAAAATTACTTCCTACCTTTTACAATATCTATAGTATAAAATTTTGGCATGTGAATTAAAAAACTATTAAAATATATTAATTATAGTACTATTTTGATAAAATATTCTTATTAATTCAAAAAAATATTTATTTGGAATATTATTTAAAAAAAATAAAGTAAGGGTGGATTAAATCTAAAGCAATTTTTTATTTGAAATATTATTAAATAGAGAGTAAATTTGAAGAAAATATATCAAATATCTTTTAAATTTTGTAAAAATAACAAAAGAAAAAGCGACATATATGGTAGAAGGAGAAAATATATAATTTTTGTTAGAAAAAAATGGTTCGTCTATTGACTAATTGATTGAGTTGAACCTAGGGGGATTTACATATTTCGTAGTATTGAATAAGAATTTACAGAACTATGAGAGTCCAGTTTTGAAATTTCAACCCACACTTTCCAAAATTTTAAACAAACGTCCAACAAATAAAAATTACAATCGCACGAACTTTTGTTTATATTTGTTTATATGTTGTTTCATGTTAATTTATATATTGATCGAAACTGATTGAATCTTATTTATAAATAACATATAAATAAATATAAACATAAAAATAACATATAAATATATATATATAACATATAAACAAATATAAACACATATAAATAAATATAAACATATATAAATAAGAGTCCGTGAATTTAAAAATTATATTCGTGAATTTAAAAATTACAACTGTACGGACAAAATAGTGTAAAATATATTTGTAATAAACATACCTAGTCTGACAAAACAAATTTTGCAAAGTTTTGAGGTGTATAACGTAATTATCACTTGAATCTATTTGATCAAAACTTGAGTTCTTGTTCATGGGTGCTCAACCTAATTAGATAAATGAACAAGTGAGAAATATGAGCTTTAAATAAGTGTGTAGAAAGGCTAATGTGCATGCCTATAAGTAAACGCTGCCAAACCCTAATTAGGGTTAGCCAACATATTACTAATTATACATACACATCACATTCTCTTTAAAGTGAGAGAAAGAGAGAGGTCGTCAGCCTCCACAGTGCAACAAGAAGATTTCGTTCTTCTTTATCTTGCTCCATTTCTGCTACGATGGAGATCTTCGTGTAGCAATTAGACGACGAACTAGCCATGCATTTCCATCGCTTAACAAAGATAGTGGTATGTATGTAAGACTGACATAACTAGATTCTACTTTCATTCTTGATTTTCACTGTACTTATTAAGGTTTAATTTGAACCGTTTTACTTCGATTTGTTCAACTATACATGTTGTTGTATGTGATACCTTCATTTTCTTTATAAGAATACCAATAAAATTTATTTGTTTAAAGTCTTTTATTGAAACAGATTTTTCTTTGTCCATAGTTTTATCACTAATCATTCATAAAAATCAGAGACAAATCTGGTAGTTGGAAAACTCTGTCTGTTTTGCCAATAACTTTGAAAACAAGGGTTGAACCTAATTACAATCGGCACCAACTACTTATACTCCTTACTTATATACTTTTCTTTCCCAATGATTTGACGCAACTTTGATATGGTCCCGAGATGAAGCCTCTAACCAACCAATATCAACACTATATTTTGAAATCACAGCCACTCCCATTTCATTTGGCACAATTGAAGCTGTTCCCACATTAGGAAACTAGTTCTTTTTTGTGAATTGTAAGACAAATCTTTCCATACGCTTCAATAAAAAAAGCATACACCTACAAATCGACATTTTAACTAGACAATTTTATTTGCTAGCGAAATCTCCTATTACTTTTATAATATGCTTAAAATTTAGCTAAAAAGTCCTCAACATTTTAAATATTTATCACTCTCACAGCTAAATTTCGTCGTTAAAGACCAATATGGAGTCTATAGTAACATTCAAACAGTACAATGTTTGACATTTTTATTACTTTTAGTATGAGTTTACAACGTCATCAACATTAATAGAAAATTTGGATGGAAGGAAAGTACTTAGTACAAAGAATCTAAATTATCAAATGGAGAACATGGATGGATCTGTGGAGGTGAAATGTGTTAATTTCCCAAGATAGATAGAAATGAGGGGGCAAAAGAAACAGGAATTTGGATCTGAGAACAACAGTTGTAATATTACTTCTTGGATCAGTATTTTCTACTGCTCCTCGACTCTTTTTCGTCAGTGTCTCTACACTTCCAAACTCCAACCATGGCCATCATAACCTCTTGATTTGTTAAATTAAGGTAACATGTATAACCATTCATGTGTTTGTTTTGATCACACCTAGTTCTGGCCAATCAGAAAATAGAGATCTTTCTGACCATTAGGTATTGTCAGGGAAAATGCATAAAATATGAGAAATTAAAAAGAGATTAAAAGTTAGGTTCCATTAATGTGATTTAGAGTACATTAGAGATTTCTTATCGTGTGAAAAACTGATAATAACCTGTTAAATTAGTTCGGGTTGATCTAATTACATAAAAAATGTTGCTTAGATTTGCACTCTTTGAAAAATCTCTTTCTAATTAACTTATTTGAGTCAGGTCATAATTCAGTATAAATAACTGAAATTCAAGACATTCAATAGGTGTGTATGCATACACTCGATGAGTTGAAAAAACTAAGCATTAAGAGAATTTGTTTTTCGCGTATTAATTTAGCAATGATGCAAGTTTCATTTTGCAGTTTTCAGTTTAACACAATGCATTTTTTAACTCAACTAGTGCCTTGACTTGTTTACGACTCTATTTAAACCTTTTTGAAACTCATCATTCATTTATAAATATTTTTTTAAAAAAAAGTACTAGAACTGAATTTGGTTTTTAGGTTCAGTACAATTTTAAAACGATTAAACAATACAAATTTGACAATTAATAACATATAACATATTTTATAGAATATATAATATGTTTTATAAAATTAATTTTATAAAAAAATATAATTTTTTTATTTTTTTATTATTCACTCATCACTAATTATTATAAAATTTATTAAATATATTATATTCTCTACTCTTTTAAACAAGTCTCGTGTAAGTTGAAACATTCTCTAGCTAAATATTACACACGTGTAAAAGACAAAATGGACTTATCCGACATGTTACTATGTGATTGGATATGAGTGGGTCCATATTTTGGCTTCTTTTTTCCCTATCATGGTAGATATTTTGAGGACATTTTATGAAATATAGGTTTGCTTCTAGCAGTTTTGGTCAAGCTAGTTCTTGAAAGCCTTAATAATTTTTTTTGGCACAAGTTTTTAATTTTTAATAAAATGATACAAAAGATTGATTTATATTTTCAATTTTGGGTTGATCAAATGAACCCCCTCTTGTAATCAGTAGTGTACTTGAATAACAAGTCTTGCATTTTACATTGTTACAATTTACATACAATGATGGCAAAGGTTATGTGTATTTTATTAGCTGTGATCTTTGTATAATATACCTACGTTTTTTTTATAAGTATATTATAATACGTACTTATTTATAAAAAAAAAGTATGTTGATGCGCCTAACAGTTGTGTATTTTTTAGTATATTTAATTAGCATTTATATAAACAAGAATATTCAATATTACAATTTTAAAACAAACGTATAACTCTCTCTAATTTATAACTTATTTCTGCAATCTACTATTTAATTTATAAAAAATATAACCTAAAATGTACAGGTACACGCATATATAAATTAACGAGGTTACAAGTCCCAATTGATGAAAGAATGGAAGAGAAGTACTTGCCCATATTTGCAAAATATTCAACACCAAGTGATGACCTAAACACGTCATCACACAGGTGAATTTCATACACAAACCAGGTAGCTCTCAACGTCTCATAGGTTACTGCCATACATTTATTTTCCATTTTTCTACTCCCTTCCTTTTTTAAAGAGTATTTTTTAAGATTTTAATATACATATTAAAAAAATAATTAAACTACATTAATTATAGTGATAATTTACTATATTATTCTTATTTATTCTAGTGAAGATAGTTGGAATGTAGTTATTCAAAGTAATTTAATAAGAGGGTAAATATGAAAGAAAATAATATTTTTTTTTGATTTTATAAAATGTCACTTATTTTGATAAAAACTAATTTATCTAAAAAAATATTCTTTGAGAAAAGAATGGAGTATAAAATACACATATTTGTGCAATCATTGAATCCAGCTTACATACAAATACATTAAATTGATTATGCAGCAGATATAGTTCAGTTGTACATCATGCAAGTGGGTATACAGATATATACGTATAATCACATAAATATAAATGAATTATATGAGCACATATCGGATGCAGTAGCTCAACTAGCAATGAACATCTTGTAGAGTTGACTGAAATTCAGCTCATACGCAAAATCTCTTTATATTAGCTTTTACTTCTGTTAGAGCTATAAAAGAATTAGTCGAACGAATATGAACTATAAAGACGATTGTAAGATCTACATACCTTGTAGCGCTGTACATGCAAGTTGAAATTCACTCCAACCACTAAGCAAACCAAACTGTCCCGCCAGTAACAGTAACATGTATAGGAGGCATATGATTGTGGAATTTGGATCTACATACATGTTGGTGCTGAGAAACAATTAAAGAAAAAAAGAACGAACCGTAGTGTTTGTATAGTAAAATGACAACACCTACTTATGAGAAAGCTTCAATAATTCTTTAACGGTTTTGATCTCCCTCATAAAGATGGGAAAAAGAGAATGGGCCTTTTCCGCGCATCTAAATTTTCATTTGTCACAATGCCTTGAGATATTTACAACTTGCCCCACCACCAATAATATTAGCATCAACCAATACTTTCATTTTATTTTTCTTTTGGTAATTTTATTTTTTAAGATTTAAATTTTTTTATCGATAAAGGGGAGACGGGAGCGACCGGTAGGTGGTATACTCTTACTAGGTGTGACCATGCAGGCTTTAAACCCGAAGGTATCATTCCCGCTACGGAATGTTCCCGAGAGCCATAGTTGACACCGGGACAAGGACTTGGACCCGCGCCAAGTGAGGTAACTATAACACCTCACCGAAGACAAGCGGATTGAGTCTGAGCAACCCAACACTAGTGCAACACAGGCTAGAGCTAGCAACCAGACCGTCGCTGGAATTACGCTGCTCCCTCAGAGGCTCAAACCCGCGCCGCGTACTGAGTTTAGCCCTACCAACAGCTCGATCACCCCTCGCATTAGTTTTTTTTTAATTGAATATAATAGATCAAAAAATTCTAAGAGTTTTCTTTTTCCAATATAGGTATATTATTTTACTTTTTATATATCAAATATGTTCAATATAATAATTATATTTCATTCAAAAAAATCACTTGGTAAAATTTCTTTCATATTTTTTTTCTAATTCATTTATTTGTTTCTACTAAAAATTGAACTCTCGACCTTTTAGTTTTGAAATTGACTTTAATATCAATAAATTACCAACCCATTGATTCAAAATTTCTTTCATATATACAAAAAAATAAAAATAAATTATCAATCTTTTTCACAAGATTAGCACTTAAATTTGACGATGAATTAAAGAAAGAGTAGTGTATGTGTGTTATTTCATTTGGTACATAATCTTTTTTCAGTGCGATTCGCTTGTACAAAACGTATAGGAAACAATCTCGTAGATGTATACGAGAAAGACAAAATTATCCATCTTTATCGCAAATTTAACACTTAAAACTGGAGGAGAAAAGAATGAAAGAGTAGTGTGAGGGTGTAATCAACTTTCGTAAACACATTTAATTTAATTTGTGGACATAATTTTTTTTGGTTTTTTTTTTGTAATAAGTCGAAGTACAAAGTTGCACCAGGCCCCGGAAGAGCAACTGGCTAGAACTACTTGAAGAGTTGAAGGATTAATCATCGCTCACTTTCTCATTATCAAAAAGGATCATTGGAATTTATATATATATTTTATATAATTTTCCTGAAAACTCAAAGAGGAAAAAAAGTGATGAATGTTTAAATAGAGATATTGTTGGTACCAAGGAGGGAAAGGTTAGGATATTTATATGGAACTTGAACACCAATCTTTTTCGAAATCCAGTATACACATGCCTTTGAATTTAAGTGCCCCACTTATGCCTGAAAAGATGATATATTCAAGATGGTGAGGTGGGGTGTTAATTCGTGTTATCGTGTCGTAATCGTGTCATGCTGTTTATATATCACAAATCATTATACAAGACATAAACATTACAAAAATTGAATTCGTATCAATCGTGTCGTATCGTCTCATAAAATTATATTATTGTGTTAAAAATTGACAGCTTTAGAGGACTAAAGAAACCCATTATATCTTCCCCATTGAAATTTTTGCAAATGGATCCTTTCTGGTTTTACCTTTCAAAAATCGAACTTCAATGTCTTTTTGTACATTTGTATATTATAGATCACTTTGATACCGTTTCTCATATAAATATTATTTTTATTTCCATAGCTGGGATCATCATTACTTGATTGAAATATTCTTTTTAATATATGGTTTTGGAATCGACCGACCCTTGCAAATATGTAAAGTTCAATTTTGTCCTAAATAACCAACTTTTTGGTTGTCCTTTTTCTTGCTTAAGTAAATAAATAAATAAATATGTTCTTTTGCTTTCCATGGAGAGAGATGGTACTTAAAAAGGGAGTGCTACATGGGACAATTAACTCAATAGCATGAATGATTTAACAGTTGTATACACAGTGACTAATTATATCTTTTTGTATTTTACAATACAATTCTATTCTTTTTTAATACAAGAAATCAAACCTTAGATGTCAAGGTTGATAATATATTCGATCATTTGAATTAGTTTAGGTGACACTGTTTTGATTTATTTGTGTTTAAAACATTTTTAAATCCAAACAACGTTCCAAAAATTGTAAAAGCTAA
Source organism: Flueggea neowawraea (assembly GCA_948243855.1). Classification (NCBI taxonomy): domain Eukaryota; kingdom Viridiplantae; phylum Streptophyta; class Magnoliopsida; order Malpighiales; family Phyllanthaceae; genus Flueggea; species Flueggea neowawraea. The sequence continues at coordinate 3,336 of CAODLS011430273.1, read as the reverse complement.
CTAATTAAGCTTTTTAGGAGAGAGCAATTAATTTTTTAATCTATATTAGTAGACTGTAAAGTTATTGATAAGTCTAGAGGATATGCGTTTGATTTCTTGCAACACCAAAACAAAATCTCTAGATTACTTATTCCTTTTAAACTTTGTATTTATAAAGGGATGGTGATGATGGAGAAGGTAGACAGAGGCTTACTTAAAACGGGTTTTATTATGTAATGGTTAGCATCCTGGACTTTGAATCCAGCGACCTAGATTCGACTCCCGGTGGGACTTGTTCTCAACTTTTCCGTTTTCATTACTTTTCAAAAAAAAAAAAATGATAGAGGTTTACTTGTACCATCGAATCATACAACAAAAATTTAGGCCTGAATTTGGTACTAAACTACTCTCCGATAACTTTCGGTCATAAAAATTGTCAAATGTCCAGTCAGAATCCATATATAGGTATGTACATAGTCTTATACAATATTACATTACATCCTCCAAAATTGGTTGAAAGAAAAAAACACTTCTTACGCAACCAAGAAAATCCCTCCAAATGGGAAAAGCGAATTTACTCGGAAAGTGTCATGCCCATTTGGTCTTAACTAGAAACCTCACACGTTCATATATAGTTGCAAAATCCAGTAGTGGATTGTATATATCAACCTACGAAAACACTTAAAGCACAAACCAATACGATAATGTAAAAACACATTTTCTTTCCTCAACAAGAAATTAAAGACAAGAGTGGAAAAGAAACTATGAAGTCACACAATTTCTAGGGATGTTAAATATGAGAAAATATTCCAAGAAGGAACATGGGGTTAAAATAATGCCATATATATATATATATATGTATACGAAACATAAGATCAATATGGGATTCTGTCTTAGTGATTTGGAGCTTGTTTTACGTTAAACGACAAACCCAATTTTTGAAAGAAAATTGCTTTGCCACCTTGTTTTGCCCCAACAAGTCTCGCGCCCACATGTAACGCTACACTACTTGTCTATTACCAACCCTAGCTATTTGGTAATGGTATACATTTCTTGTTTTGCTTCATTTCCTCCTTTTTATGGTTGATTTCAGATTCAAGTCTCCCTAAATTCTGATTCACTTTCTTTCTAGATAATTATCCAGTCTAATCAAATCAATTAAGCCAAGTTCAATTGGAAGATCCTCTTTGATGAGTCCTCAAAGAGGTAAGAACCACTTATCTCATTCAAGAAGTTCAGTCTAATGTGCAAGTATTCCAAATTTTAAGGTGGCAATAATGTTTGTTGCTAATAAAAAGCAAGGTAAACCTTTTACTCTTCCTACAATGAGACATTCAAAATATGCTAATTATTCTAGTTCAATTTTACTCACCTCAAAATTAATCCACTCTTCAATCAAGTCATTAAAGCAAAACCAATCAAGAATTATTATCACATTGAGGTTGTAAATTGAAAATTTGGTAATTCAATTAAAATGTGAAAGACATACTTAGTTTTTAAATTATAATGGTTATGTTTATTTGTGAAATATTTATACTTATTCATTATGCGATTAAAATCTATAATCTACTTTTACGATATACTTCTACAATGTACTAAAAACAAACAAAGAGAGGCAAATATAAGTCAATCTTTAATATGAAAAATTTGATGAATGTTAATCGAAGAAAAGAAGAGGCAACTATGAACTTGTTGCACCGGCTAAGAGACACGGTGGAGCTTGACCGAAGACGAGCAAACTTTTGTTCGTTCCCACGTGTCAAAAGATAGGCATGATACGGTCGGAAAGTAGGGGTACTAGTTATTCACAAACTCACACATATGGAGAAATACTGTTTCGGCTGAGTCAAAACTTTGAAGCTTGATTCAATGTGGACCATTAGATGTGATGTTGGGTCCCCTTTAGCAAATCTTTTCATCCTCTCTCTTCATCTCTCACCGTTGATCTCTCATCAGAGGACCCCACTGAATTTTTTTAGTTAAATAACTATACCTTTCTTGTCCCCACCAAACAACCACACTCTTTCTCCATTAAGTCTCCAATTAAACGTTACCTTTCCATAAAGTAAGGCTCGTTTCTAGTTTTTATTTTTTACTGACATGTCTGTTGCCTGCAATATCATCGAATTCAATTTGGTCTAAGATAAATTTGTTCAAAGAAGGGAATTTTTTTCTTGTAATAAATTCGATTATATCCATGTTAGTAAAAATGCTTGATCATTGGAAATCAAACAATTTTACGATCTGTTTCTGCTTTAATTCGCTTTTGAGAGTGATAGATTAAGGATTTAGTATAGTTTATAAATTATATAATGAAAAAGTATAAAAATTGTATCAAATTCGGCTCATTTATCATGAATGAAAGAGAGAGTTATTGTGCGTTTGCGTCGGTCCTTTTCATTTAAAAAAGCTCCAATTTTATAATGTTCCACAATTGGTTTCTTCTTCTGGTAAACCTTCATTTCTCTCTCTATCCATCTTCACTGCTGTCTCTTTTTTTTTTTTTGAAATCAGCTGTCTTCCTTTTCTCTTCATTAAAGTCCCAAATCCCTCTTTGTTCTCTCTCTCTCTCTCTCTCTCTCTCTCTCACTTTTCTCCTCTATATAAACCCCAAAAATCCCATTTCGAAACCATCAAAGATCCTTCCATTACTCAACACTTCTTCTCTCTCCACCTCTCTTTCTCTCTCTCTCTACAGATTTTTCGATTCTTCAAGAAAATCACAGACAGTACTCAGTGTAGCTGTGCAGGTGCATTTTAGAGCTCCACACAAAACAAAAGATGAAGCTCTCTATGCCACCTGTACGGCCATGCACAGTCCCAAAACCAGCATTACAAAACACTACCAATTATGCAAAAACATTAACTCGGTGTTGCACTCTAACTCAACCCGTCCGACTCAACAGGAAGTACATTGACAAAACCAACTGGGAACGCCTACTTGACCCGATCCTCCGACCCGAATCTGCAAGCTCCGTCGCTCTCCGCCCAGAGAAGCTCGCCGACCGGTGGATGGAGTATCAAGGCATTAGTAACTGGGAAGGTTTGTTGGACCCACTTGACGAGAATTTACGCGAAGAGATTCTCCGGTACGGTTATTTCGTCGAAGCCACTTATAAATCCTTTGACTTCGACCCTTCTTCTCCTACTTACGCCACCTGCCGTTACCCAAAAAACTCATTGCTCGACCGTTCCGGTTTTACCCAATCCGGTTACCGGCTTACTAAGCATTTGCGTGCCACGTCAGGAATCCAGCTGCCACGTTGGATGGAAAAGGCTCCCAGCTGGATGAGCACTCAGTCTAGCTGGATTGGTTTCGTGGCGGTGTGTCAGGACAAGGAGGAAATCGCCAGGTTA
>CAODLS011429825.1:0-16158 GCA_948243855.1 Flueggea neowawraea | reverse complement strand
GCAAATAACAATAATCAAATTAGAAATAAAAATTGCATGAAATATAAAGAAATGAAATTTTAAAAAAATACCTAATATGCAAAAGGCATACATTTGTCATTGGATCTCCATCATCACTTGAAGAATAACTATAACCTCTTCTTCTTTTTTTCTTATTCCAATCCTTCAACCTCTTCATCTCTTTTTGTTGATGCTTTTTATTTTTCAGCAACTTCTCATAAGTTGCTATCCTTTTGGAGTAAAATTTTAGCTCTTCATCCTCATCTTCATTCGAGCTTGTTTCTTCTTCACTCTCCTCTTTTTGGCAACGAATGGAAGCTTTCAATGCTTTCTCATGCTTTGGTCTTCCATCTCTTGATTTGAGCACAATCTCATAATTTATAAGTGACCAAATTAAAGCACTAAACTCCAAAGAATTTAAGTCTTTGGACTCCATGATGGCGGTGACCGTTGCGTTCCATGTTTAAGGTAAAGACCTCAAAATCTTCTTCACCTTATCGCTATTAGAGATTGGTCTTCTAAATGAAGCAAGACCATTTGTGATTTCCGAAAAGCGATCAAACATGTTGTTAATGCTTTCATCCTCTTTCATGGAGAATAACTCATAGTCATGTGGAAGCATATTAACCTTGGTTTCCTTGACTTGAGTTGTGCCTTCATGAGTAATCTCAAGCATTTCCCATATCTCCTTGGCATGATCACAAGAGGAGATCCGATTGCACTCTTCTTGACTCAAAGCACAATATAAGAGTTGAGTGGCTTTGGCATTTCAACTTAGAGACTTCCAATCTTCATTGTTGAAGTCTTTATATTCCTTAGGTGTGTCATCTTCATTATTGGGAATTTTTGGACCAAGAACAATCACCTTCCATAGCTCGATATCATATGATTGGATGAAAATAGTCATCTTTTTCTTCCAAGAATGAAAATTTGAGCCATCAAATAAATGAGGGGTATAAAGAGAATAACTGGATACATGTGGAGGAGAAGGACCGAAATCCATATTGTTGATGCAGATCTTTGCTCCAAGGATGTTAAGCCTTTTTGTTGGAGACCCTTTCTGATACCACTTGTTGGAAAATTTCGGTCTAAGCTTTGGATAGATTTTGTATGAACGGAAGTTACTTGAAAAGTAAGAGCGAAATCGACACAAGGATTTTATAGTGGTTCGGCCAACCTTGCCTACATCCACTACCCAAGTCTCACTTAGGTTTTTCACTATCGATGATTGATTGCAGCTCAATCCAACAAGGCCAATACACGAGGTTGATTTCGGCTCAACACCTTCAAGGCCTCACAATGTTGTTTTCTATAGGTTCACAACAAACCTCTACAATGTTGTTTTACTTAGGCTCACAACAAACCTTTCTTACACTCTCAAAGTCTATGTAAAACTGTTTACAACAGATTGAAGCACTATACTAGAGTTGGATATTTGAGCTTGATGCTTGAACTTTGATCTCTAACTTGATTGGTTGTTTTTCTTGATGGAAATTGATAGGAAGTTTGACTCTATAATTTCTGATGTTGTTCAACACGTTCCTGCCTTTCTCTTAATGTATTTATAGCCCTTTGAATCAATATGACCGTTGGAGAGAAGAATATAGCTGTTGGAGTCTGTTTAAAGCTGTTTGTTGCTATCTGTGTCAATCTCACGTACGTGACCACAATCTGACGTACGTTAACTGACTTTATCTCCCGCACACGTACGTTAACATTACTTGACGTACGTTGATCATGGCAGATTCCCAGTTCACGTATGTGAATCACCACTGACGTACGTGACTTCTACGTTTGAACCATCCAGTAGCTTCTGTTTTGAATACGGAGCATCTTGTGTACGTGAAACCCAATTTCACGTACTTTAGATAAATGTGACGCACATGACGTTTTACTCTTGCGTACGTCAATGAACACACAAGTACATTACCTTCTTTTGACGTACGTGAACCGTGCTTTAGAGGGTTCAAGTGGCTTATGTTTGTATTCAGATCCTCTCTAACGTACATGGCGATTTTCTAACGTACGTTAGATGCTTCTGTGACTTGATTTCGCAACTCCAAGCTTTCCAACGTGTTTCTCTTCAACTCAAACGTTTTGTTGTTCATCAAAACCTTTTGCTCATCATCAAAACACATAAGGAACCTATTGTTGATCACCCATGATCCAATAGCAACCTGCAATTTGAGAAAGAAGAATGATTTTGCAGGGAATCTGGTTGTTTTTTTTGATCTTTTTTGCGTTACTTTCTTAGTACTATCATTTATCAGTATATTCAACAGGAAATTTTGGTTTGTTTTTCCATGTTTGTCAATAGAAATTTCTTTTGGTTTATTGTTCCAAGTTCTTTGTATAACCATTGAACCACCCTCACCTTGGACCACCCTCATGTTTCAGACAACCACATTCTACCAAAAAAACTTATTTGCACCATGTATCCGCACATGCACCAAACAAATTAATAAGTGACACGTGGATTAGTAGGTCTTGAATATAATTACATGTTTTTGTACATTAATTTACATGTCATTTTTTAATTTGTTTGGTACATGTGTTGGGATATTCACCAATAGTAGGAAAAATTTTCTGAAATATTAATATTCATAATAGTTGAATTATTTTTCAATTGTTATCCAAATATTTAATACTCTCTCCGTTCCACAAAGATAGTTCATTATTCCTTTTTGAGATATCCCAAAACAATTGTCACATTTCTAAATAAATTTTATCTTTTGTGTTGTTTTTCATTTTTGTCCCTCATTATTGTCTTGAAGTCAAATAAATATGGATGAAGTCTTTCAATATTTTCTAACCATAATAATTATAATAGTAAGGATATAAAAGTAAAAATATCACCTTATTTATTATTTTCTTAATTTTTGTGCAAATAAAAGGGTGACAATCTTTTAGGGATGGAGGGAGTTTATTTTTCGTGGTAGTTTTGTATATCAACCAAACATTGAAAAACACTTTCTTTTGTTAAAATTCATTTTTTGCAGGAAATATTTTCCGTCAAACAAACGGAGCCTAACTACTTTAAATCTAACTCAAAAGAGGAATATATGTATTTATTTAGAATTATATGACTAGACTAGAGAATAAACAAGGTGGTGCAATATGTAACGTTGATGAGCTAAGGAACGATAAATTATCTATATAATGTTGATGTAATTTCATGTCAGTACTTAATAAAAAGCATGGAATGGTCAGACTAATTCGTTCCGTGCATGAAATTAAATAACTTGTTGGTAATACCCTATGTATACAAAAAAAATAACATAGATGTTACAAAAAATTCAATTGCAATTGTCCAATTATTAATCTTTTGTATATAATATAATGTATGTCCTATAAAAATATGTTGGATCAAGGGTGATTAACATTAAGTTTCTTTCGTGATTTGAAGATGTGCAAAACCTTTGACTTGAAGTAGAACATGTTGGAGAGCTCGGAGTTGCGAAATAAGCCACTGCAAGTGCTTCACGTACGTTAGAAGTGTGTCACGTACGTGAGATAGGGTCTGAAGAAAAGCAAAAGCCACTGGAACCCTCTGAAGCACATGTCACGTACGCAAGGATAAGTTAATGTACATGTGTTATAGTTGACGTACGTAATATATAGTTCACGTATGCAAAGCTTCCTCAAAGATGATCAACGTACGTGAGATAAAACAAACGTACGTAAGCTGGAGAATTTGCAGATGACGTACGTGAGAATGAAGTGATGTACGTGAGAATGACACAGAAAGTTGTAATGGCTACAAACTGTCTCCAACAGCTAGTTTCTCAACACCAACGAACATATGGCTTAAAGAAGCTATAAATACATCAATGAAGAGCAGAAAAACGTGGATGATCATATGCTTTCAAGGCTAAAACATTTTTATCATTCCATCACCTCCAAAACACCAAAATCAAACTAGAGAGAATATCAAGAGCATTGTGTCAATATGTACTCCTATCATAGAGCTTCAATCTTTTGTAAATGTTTTTACAAACACTTTGAGAGTGTGGGGAAGGTTAGTTGTGAACGCATGAAAAACAACATTGTAATGGCCTTAGAGGTTTGAGCTGTAATCAACCTTAATGGCTTTAGAGGTATGAGCTGTAATCAACCTTGTCGGCCTTATAGGTTTGAGCTGTAATCAACCTTGTTAGCTTTAGAGGTTTGTGCAGTAATCAACTTTGTTGGCTTTAGAGGTTTGAGCCGCAATCAACCTTGGTGTAATGCTTTGTTGGATTGAGCCGTAATCAATCTCCGATATAGTGAAAAGTCTAAGTGAGACACGTAGGCATGGTTGGTCGAACCACTATAAAAATCTTGGTGTTGTTTTTCTTGCCTCACTCCAACTCGTTTTCGCTCTCCAAACTTAATCAATGCATCCTCCAAAAAATTCTCTAACAAGTGGTATCAGAGCGGGTCTCCGTTCTAGAAGACTTAACATTCTTGGAGGAAAGATCCTACATTAATGGAGATGCTAAATTTGGTATTATCTTTTCAACTCCTCTCATTTTTATTGATATTATTTTGTTTTAAATAGGAGGAGAAAATAAGGTTTGGAAATTATGCACCAATCTTTTTAATAGGGGGAGAAATGATATTTTCAAAATATTTCAAACAATGTACAAATTGTTTTCAAAGAATGGGAGAAAAGAAAAATTTTGAAAATATAAATTGTTTTTGATAGGGGGAGTGAAATTATTTTATATATATGATCAGACATTGTATAATCCTAACTTCTTGACAATGATGAAATCCTTGATCAAATTTGTTGCCTTTGATGTAGTGCTTAAATTCTTCAAAGTTTTGACATCATCAAAATGGGGAGATTGTTGGATCAAAGGTGATCAACATTAAGTTCATTTTGTGTTTTGAAGATGTGCAAAACCTTTGACTTGAACTAGAACACGTTGGAGAGCTCGGAGTTGCGAAACAAGTCACTGCAAGTGCTTCACGTACATTAGAAGTGTGTCACGTACGTGAGATAGGGTCTGAAGAAAAGCAGAAGTCATTGGAACCCTCTGAAGCACATGTCACGTACGCAAGGATAAGTTAACGTACGTGTGTTATAGTTGACGTACATAAGATATAGTTCATGTATGCAAAGCTTCCTCAAAGATGATCAACGTACGTGAGATAAAACAAACGTACGTAAGCTGGAGAATTTGCAGATGACGTACGTGAGAATGAAGTGACGTACGTGAGAATGGCACAGAAAGCTGTAACGGCTACAAACTATCTCCAACGGCTAGTTTCTCAACACCAACAGTCATATGGCTTAAAGAAACTATAAATACATCAAGGAATGACAGACAAACGTGAATGATCATATGCTTTCAAGACTAAAACATTTTTATCATTCGATCACTCCCAAAACACCAAAATCAAGCTAGAGAAAAGATCAAGAGCATTGTGTCAACATGTACACCTGGCATAGAGCTTCAATCTTTTGTAAATGTTTTTAAAAACACTTTGAGAGTGTGGGAAAGGCTGGTTGTGAACCTATGGAAAACAACATTGTAATGACCTTAGAGGTTTGAGCCGTAATCAACCTTAATGGATTTAGAGGTATGAGTCGTAATCATCCTTGTTGGCCTTAAAGGTTTGAGCCATAATCAACTTTGTTGGCCTTAGAGGTTTGAGCTGTAATCAACCTTGTTTTGTTGGCTTTAGAGGTTTGAGCCGTAATCAACCTTGGTGTAAGACTTTGTTGGATTGAGTCGTAATCAATCTCCGATATAGTGAAAAGCCTAAGTGAGACTTAGGTAATGGACGTAGGCATGGTTGGCCAAACTACTATAAAAATCTTGGTGTTATTTTTCTTGCCTCACTCCAACTCGTTTCTGCTCTCCAAACTTAACCAAGACATCCTCTGAAAAATTCTCCAACAAGTGGTATCAGAGCGGGTCTCCGTTCTAGAAGGCTTAACATCCTTGGAGCAAAGATCCTACATTAATGGAGATGCTAAATTTGGTATTATCTTTTCAACTCCTCTCATTTTTATTGATATTATATTATTTTAAATAGGGGGAGAAAATAAGGTTTAGAAATTATGTACCAATCTTTTTAATAGGGGGAGAAATGATATTTTCAAAATATTTCAAGTGCAAATTATTTTCAAAGAAGGGAAGAAAAGAAAAAAATTGAAAATATAAATTTTTTTTGATAGGGGGAGTGAAATTATTTATATATATATAATCAGACATTGTATAATCCTAACTTCTTGACAAGGATGAAATCCTTGATCAAATTTGTTGCCTTTGATGTAGTGCTTAAATTCTTCAAAGTTTTGACATCATCAAAAAGAGGGAGATTGTTGGATCAAGGGTGATCAACATTAAGTTCCTTTTGTGTTTTGAAGATGTACAAAACCTTTGACTTGAAGTAGAACACATTGGAGAGCTCGGAGTTGCGAAACAAGCCACTGCAAGTGCTTCACATACTTTATAAGTGTGTCACGTACGTGAGATAGGATCTGAAGAAAAGCAGAAGCTACTGGAACCCTCTGAAGCACATGTCACGCATGCAAGGATAAATTAACGTACGTGTGTTATAGTTGACGTACGTAAGATATAGTTCATGTACTCAAAGCTTCCTCAAAGATGATCAACGTACGTGAGATAAAACAAACGTACGTAAGCTGAAGAATTTGCAGATGACGTACGTGAGAATGACACAGAAAGTTGTAACGGCTACAAACTGTCTCCAACGGCTAGTTTCTCAACACCAACGGTCATATGGCTTGAAAAAGCTATAAATACATCAAGGAAAGGCAGAAAAACGTGGATGATCACATGTTTTCAATGCTAAAATGTTTTTATCATTTCATTACCCCCAAAACACCAAAATCAAGCTAGAGAGAAGATCAAGAGCATTGTGTCAACATGTTCTCCTAGCATAAAGCTTCAATCTTTTTTAAATGTTTTTACAAACACTTTGAGAGTGTGGAGAAGGTTGGTTGTGAACCTATGGAAAACAACATTGTAATGGCCTTAGAGGTTTGAACTATAATCAACTTTAATGGCTTTAGAGGTATGAGCCGTAATCAACCTTGTTGGCCTTAGAGGTTTGAGCCGTAATCAACCTTGTTGGCTTTAGAGATTTGAGCCGCAATCAACCTTGGTGTAAGGCTTTGTTGGATTGAGCCGTAATCAATCTCCAATATAGTGAAAAGACTAAGTGAGACTTAGGTAGTGGACGTAGGTATGGTTGGCCGAACCACTATAAAAATCTTGGTGTTGTTTTTCTTGCCTCACTCCAACTCGCTTCCGCTCTCCAAACTTAATCAAGACATCCTCTGAAAAATTCTCCAACAAAATATTGTTCACTTTTTCGCATAGATTAACAAAATTAGTTAAAAACATTAATTTTTAAAAAGGTTTTTCAAAAGTACCCTTAATTAATTATTCTCATTATTCAATTGATAATAAAAAAACACAATCTCCTATATATTTAGATAGGAATAATATAATATAATGCCACATAACCATCAATTCTCTGAAACTATATCTTATTAAAAAGCTGTTATTCCAATTAGGTTTATCCAATTACTAATTTATTTAACTTCAACTAGCTAATTGAATTACAAATATTTGGCCCATATAGACTCACAATTGTATGAGATGAACAGTCGTTTCAAGGAGGATGCAATAGAATTTCTCATTCTTAAGATGCCTTTGAATCCATTAGATGATTATAAATTATCTGATGTCGATAATATTTGCAGACTAGCAAGTAAATTCTATCCCAAAGATCTCTCACATCAAGAAAAGTTACATTTGAAAGTTCAATTAAAACTTTACAAGCTTGAGACTGGAAATAATACTGTTTTACAGGGAGGGTTAACCATTTTAGGGTTATGTCCATTGTTAACAGGATCAAATAAGTGAAAAATCTATCCTTTTGCTGATAAATTAATCTCATTTTTTTTTCTACAGCAACAACACAGTGTGCATTTTTGGCTATGAAAATTGTGAAAACAAAGTTATGGAATAAGATGGAGGATGATTTTCTTGCAAATTTTTTGATAACCTATATTGAGAAGGATGTTGCTCAACGATTTAATTTTTTTTTGACAAAAAAGGGAGTGGGGGCAATTAGTTGTAGTTAGCCTGCTGGGCGTGACCATACTGGCTCTTTCCCGCTGAAGAATGTTCGATAGAGCCATAGCTGAACGATTTAATATTGATTCAATTATGAAGATTTTGATGCAGAGAAGACTTTGATGCAAAGTAAGAACGATGAGCACGACTCCAAGTACCTGGATTTAATAAATCGTAATGAATTTTTTTTAATAAGAGACTCATTTGTGCTAAAATTTATTACTTAATATTATTTTTTTACAAGTTTTAAATGTTTATAACTTTCATGTAAAATATACTTATGTTTAAAAACTATGTGAGTGAATTCAGGAAAAAAAAGGTTGATGATGGGCCATTGATTACACGAAACTATAAGCCAATAGAGAAGATAACATGATTAAAAGACAAAAAAAAATAAGAAATTAAATTAGAGATCATGTAAACACAAATCCACGAACAAACATGCATGATGGCAATAAGAGCAACGAGACAACTTGAGGTGGTGGAAGGTAGCAATAGAGGTAACAGTGATAACAATAGAATTGACGTTAATTTTTTTTTTAGATCTAATTGAAACAAGAAAGATACTTTAAAGATATATGGCTAAAGTCTAAAGACTAAAAATAGATGGTGTGGTCGATAAGTTCTTATAAAAGGAAGAGATACTTCAAAGATAATGACAAAACTTAAGCATTAAATTTTATAATTTTCCATCAATTCTAGTGTCATGATTTTTCAGGGTTAATCTAGTTGAGTCGAGGATACATAAGTTCAGATATTTTTTAAAAAATAAACACTATCAATTATATAATGCTCTTGACCAAAAAAAAAATCTATGTAATGTTGACGTTGTTGTCACGTCAATAGTTGATAAAAAAACATGAAATGGTGTAATGTGAACACTCAGTGGCATAGTCTCTAAAGTGGGAAGTTTGTAAACAATGTTATGTGAACATTTATGAACTTTGACGAACAAATAAGAGGCAAATTTGTAGTGTAAGTGTCATGTTTCTAGACCTCCAGTAAATTAGCAAACATGGAAAAAGTGGAACAAGTCATATATAGTTAAATTAATATGAAAAAGGAGCTACCTTATTAATTGAATTGAAAAGGGAAATAACACATTAATTTTCATTTTTGTCGAGCATTTGTCTGGATTTTTCGGTATGCACATCGTCGTATTCATGGACCCTTTCTTCACTTTTTAGTTGAAGGCAACTAGTTCAGTGACTTCAGTCTATTTTTTTTTCTGAAAAAAAGAGAGTTAGGGGCTACTGAGAGTGGATATCTTCTTGTTGAATGTGACCATACAAACAATTGCTTGCTCGGTGGTAACCGAGGTCTACTCACAATGACATCCGCTGGGAGTCCTCGGAAAAATACACCCAAGAAGATATTCTGAGATCCCAAAGAGACAATGATAAGTCTCAAACCTGGACCTACCATGAAATATTGTCCCCTTTTTCACTGGACCACCTCCTAGGAGGTTACTTCAGTCTATTACTGAACGTGGTAACTTAGGAAACACAAATATTAATATAAGTGCACTTTTAGAAGGTTTTGACTAAAGGGTCAATTTTCATTAAAAAAAAGCGCGACGATACTATTCTCTTCGTTTTAAAAAAATTGTCACTTTTATTTTCACACGAAGATTAAGAAAATAATAAATGAAGTGATATTTTTATTTTTATACCCTCACTAGTATTATTATGGTTAGGATTTTGTTGGACATTGAAAAACTTCATCTATATTTTTTTGACTTTAAAACAATAATGAAAGACAAAAATAAAAAACAACACAAAAGGTAAAATTTATTTAGAAGTGAGACAATTGTTTTGGGACATCCCAAAAAAGAATAGTAGATTATCTTTGTGAGACGAAATGAGTATAAATTACTTCATATCAATTTTATAGGCACTAATAACTTTGCACAAGAATTAAGAAATGAGTTTTATTAGTTGTAGTATCATTTTCCCATATTTTCTAAGAGTCGAAGTCAATGATCGCTTATGAATACTTTCATTCCTCAAATCATTGAGACATATTTTCAGATGCAAAACCATGAGAGCACAAGTCCAAAACGAATAAGTCTAAAGCGGACAATGCCTCAGTGAGTGAGTCTACAGCGCGATCATCGCCAGCTATAGAAACTTGAGCAAAAAATTATGTCGAACTTCATCTAATTGTAGTGTCATGCTCTTACATTACTTAAGAGTTTAGGTCAATGATCATTTATAAGTATCTTCCTTCCTCAAACGATTAAGGTATCTTTTCAATAACAAAACCGTGAGAACTCGCGATCATTTAGGAAGATGGCCCACAACAATAGTTAACTTCATCTAATTTTAATATTTTTTCTGATTATACCCTTTGTACTTTTCAAGAAAACACTAGCAATTAATATTTATTAAACTGAACAACTGAATTTAATAGGGCATTGTTATAATTTTGCTAATAATTAGTAAAATGAAAAATAAAAAAGTGTTTATATTTGGAGACTCCTAAAAATAGAAAGTGTACATATAAATTTGAGAAGGAAGGAGTATAATTTTACTAGTTTAGAAAGTGTTGTCTTATTTTCGTGAGAGAAATAGTTCTTGTATTTAAAGAAAGTTTGAGCGTGTTTAAAAATAACAAGTTATTTAAACTGTGATTAAGAATGTGCATCAATTGTCGAGTTGCAGGTATCAATATTCCTCCCATAAGGTGTTTTTACTTAGAGTTGAGCCAATTTTTAAAAGTACTAGACTATCCTAATATAATGTTTGGTTTCTTTCAAATATCGACCGAACTCGCTTTCAAACCTTTTATACTTTTCGTCTGTTACCAATCCATGCTTTTCCAAATTTATATTCATTCGTTGGGTTTTCAATTCAATTGTGTTTGTAATTACCACTTGGGAGGATGTTAAACCACAAAAACGTGTCCTACTAATAGACTTACAACTCATTAATATTGGAGTCAATTTTAACGGTAATAATTCGAGAATTTTGTTACCGGTGGTAACTTATAAAAAAATGTGTCCACATTGCTTCGGTATAAAATTTAGTAAAAATTCTCCCTCGTGATCTACCTTTTATAGTTGAATTAGACCTAATTTTAAAACTATTAATTTGGTACCCGGTGTACAAGTCACCGGAACTAATTAATTGTAGACAAAAATCTCAACCAAAGTTCAGTGAAAAAAAAGGCTCAACCAAGGAACCAAAGTAGTAAAAATTAAGACATTGTCTTTTTTTTTTAACAATAATTGAGACATTTACTGGGTCAAGAAGGGTTGGAACATTGATGGTATCATGATTTGCAGATAATTCTATATGGACCACAAATTTGACTTGATGGAGAGTTTGCAAAGATGGTTAAATTGGAGGCTGCATTTAAGCCGTCAATTAAATGTCTAAGTGGATCCACCTCTGTATATTTATCCAGCTTCCACCGAGTCAAACACCAAACCACAACTGCAATTGAACGGTGAGCTTACACGTTCTTTAAAGACATTTCATCTCTTGTTAGGGTTGGCTCTTTTTATGTTTTTTCTTTTTTGTAGATTTTTTTAATTGAAAATCAAATCATAACCCATTGTTATGGCCTTCGAGAATTATATGTGATAATTTTTAAACTTTTCATATATATAGAATATAGGAATCGAAACAAATAGACTAGAATGACACCAAAAAAGATATTAAATGAATAGAATTAAGATATAAGTGGAATATAATAAAATAGAGCCACTTTGAGGTTCCCTATGAAATGAAGCATGGAACAAAGACACTACTAGGAAGGATTATAGGTAATAGACCTTTTGGGTTAGAAAGAAAGATTTTTAGGAGTTAGTTGGCGGGTCAAATGGTTTATTGTGGTATAGGACTTAAATCTCGCAGGGTATGATGAAAAGCTCTCACCAAGATTATGTTTTCAGGTCGATTGAATCAACATTTACCTCTTTCTGTAAATAATACGATAATAAGATTCAATTTCTTAACTTTAAATCAATTGAGACAGTCCACGCGTACCATAATGTCAGCTTTTGTGCAACTAATTAACTAAATTGACTAGATTAGTTTGAAGTTTAAAAATTAAATTTAGACGATGGACTAGATTAGTTTAAAGTTTTTACAATTTTAAGATTTGAACCTAAAATATCTAGACCATTATTAATGTTACATCTAAATATGGGCAGAATTTTTGGAGATGGTAAAACTCTCCTCGCTTATTACATTTAAAGTTTTTACAATTTTAAGATTTGAACTTAAAGTTTCTGGTAAAAAAAGCTCTTACTACTCCATCATAACCATTAGAGGTAACAATAATAGCTTTTGTTGAGTAAGAAACACAAAAGCATTACTTCATTGGAACGGTAAGTTTGGTTTGGTGGGGTTGACTTCTTGTTTTGAATATTTTTTTATTGAAAATCCAACCATAACCTTTTTAATTAAAGCTAAAACCAATTTTAATATTATTACACAATAAAATAATTAGCATAGACATTTTACAATCCATATTCATGTGACTAATTCTCATTTACTTAAAAAATTTAGAAGTTACCGAAAGGAATTTTCCTAGAGGTTTAGACTTGGGATTATTTAAATCTGTCAGCTTCGGAAAAGTCCATTGTCATTTGAAATGTAGAATTTAATAAAATAAATACTAAAAAGAAGCATCGTCTTATATTATTGTGTTCTGAAATATTTGTTAAACATTAATCATGTGTAATAATTGAAGTGCTAATTTTTTTCTGAATACTTGTATTTGTTGTCTTCGAAATCAAAGAAGTAACTTTATTAAATCAAATAGTTCGCTAAAGCAACAATAACACAATTTGAAGGCGAACAATCCCAATCAAACGAACGTGTTACAGATCTCGCCGCCCGTTTCAAGCAATGGGCTACAACATTCGCAAATCTCTTTTTAAACTCGGTTCTAACATTATATTGATCGAAGAGCTAATGCACTGGCAGATGGATCGAGTTGATAAGCTTGCTAAAAGTGGATTATGTCTTCCGGATTGGTTAGTTCATCTGCCTAAAA
Source organism: Flueggea neowawraea (assembly GCA_948243855.1). Classification (NCBI taxonomy): domain Eukaryota; kingdom Viridiplantae; phylum Streptophyta; class Magnoliopsida; order Malpighiales; family Phyllanthaceae; genus Flueggea; species Flueggea neowawraea. Next base: position 3,049 of record CAODLS011429825.1, on the reverse strand, counting down.
ATATTATGTACTATAGTGCAAAGATGTTCTTGAATGAATGAAATGAGGAGTATTCCGCTAGGGATGATCACGGGTTGGTTCGGAAATTTGGAGATTCCCGCAATTGAACCGAATCTCCGAAATTTCAGTTCTGTTAAAATAGGTCGGGTCAATCCTCAGAGCTTTTTTCCCATTAAAATTCAATTTAAATACAAAAATATCATATTTTAAACATACAAACACATTATAATAACATAAAATTAAATCTCAAATACAATTAAAGACATCATAAATACCAAAAACACTTTAATATTTCGTTCTTCTTAAGAAATTTAAGATTTTCATTCTAAATTTAGTTGGCCAGTTAAAGTTGGAAGAATATTTGGATTATTTGTCACCTTTGTAAAAATATAAACAAACTACATTAATTTTCAATTGGATGTAAATAATACGTATAAATAAAAAAATAATCTGAACATAATAAAAAATGAAAACAAACCTGATTCACAATCATTAAGCTCTTTAATAATTTCTTCAATTTGAATAAGTTTGTTTGAACTTCTCAACTAATCTTGCAAACATATAAGAACTTCAATTGTAATAGGAGTTACAGAACCCCTAAATTTATCTAAAGTTCTTCCCCCAGTACTAAAAGAAGACTCAGAAACCATGGTTGAACCTTGAATAACAAAAACATCCCTTGCTACCTTAGCCAAAATGGGAAATCTAACCGCATTTACCTTCCACCAATTTAGGAGATCAAACTCAACTTTGTACTTTTCAAGACACCCTTCTAAATATTTATCTAATTTTCCTAAAATTGCATCTTCTTGATCTTTCTCCTCTTCAATAAAAAAATCATCAACATAGCCTTTCTTAGCATTAATGAAATCATCATTCTTCTTCAAAACAGAGAAAGACGACTGGCCTTCTTTTGAATGTTCTCCATCCATCACCCTGTATTCTTCTATCACCCCATTCAATGTATCAATAACTTTTTTCACCAAGTCTTCTACTATGTTTTTTCCATAATGACTAGTGTACTTTACCCTGTGATATTTAAGCTTATATCTAGGATCTAGTACAACAGCTACAAAATGTTGAATCATGGGAGGTCAACATTAAGTTTCTTATGTGTTTTGATGATGAACAAAAGGTCTTGATGAAGAACAAAACGTTTGAGTTGAAGAAAAACAAGTTGGAAATCTTGGATTTGTGAAACCAAGTCACAGAAGCATCTCACATACGTTAGAAATGTGTCACATATGTGATAGAGGGTCTGAAGACTAGCAGAAGCCACTGGAACCCTCTGAAGCACATTTCAAGTACGTAAGTTGTCATTCACGTATGCAAGATCTAGTTTCACGTTTGCAAAGCTTGATCAAAGATTGTAATATCCCGTCCGTTTTGACCGAAATTTAATGGTATTCAGTCAAGACTTCAGGGAAATTCGGGGCATTGATGTGTTCAACTTCTATCGGGAATGTTTGGAGGAGCGTTCTATGCGCATAGATTGAGGTCAGGGGGTCGTCTACGTGCATAGGTGATTGTACTACGTACGTAGATGGATGTATGATCCAGACCGTGAAAGTGTCTGCGCACATATGTGTTCGTTGGAGACGTCCACACACGTTGGACGTGATTTGGACTTGGAGCCGTGGTGAGCATGATGATCTACATGCATAGCACTAGGTGGTGTGCAAATTGATCCTGGATCCGTGAGGGAAAGGTCACCAGATCTGCCGTCTACGCACACAGGAGCTTCATCTATGCACGTAGTACTCGATCAACGTGCATAGAGGAAGGTTCAATGCACGTAGATGGGCCTTTTCTACGGGCATTAAATGAAATGCCACGTTTCATTCCGATGGCCTATAAATACACCCACCTACAGCTCTTAGCTGTCATAACTCATCTCAACCACCGAAATTACTATCTCAACTACTCCTCTGCACTTGCAATCACTCCTCAGCACTTCTATTGCGATTCTGAAGGTAAGAATCATCCTTTGATCTCTTCTTTCCGTCATCTCACCTCACATTTGTTCATCTAGGGTTTTGAATGGATTTTGGGGTTTTGTTCAGATCTTCCTTTTATGTTATAAAGGAAGCTAAATATGGGTAGATTAAGCTTGGTTAAGGTTTTAACCACGAGATTCTAGCTTCGATTTCCAAGGATTTCGTGTTTGAACGAAATGGGTTTGATCCGAGCTAGGGTTCTAGATTTTGGTAGATTTCTCATCAAATTCGGAATTGTATCTGATGTATTATGATTGATAGGTGTTAGACATACATAGATATGATGTTGGGTGTCAATATTTGATGCTTTGTATCGAGTGGGTCAAGAAATCCGAATTTGGGGATTTGGATTCTTGATGATTTTGAAGTTGTTTGTAGGATCTGAGGTTAGATCCTTGCTTGAGAGGATAATTGCAACCAATGTGAGTGTTTGATCGATCGGTATAGATCAAAATGAGAGTTTGGGTATTTTGGCATAAGTTCTCGATGACATCGAGAGTTAGTCAGCATTTGCATTCGCATACATGCATCGGTACCGCCACAGTACCACATGCTGATATTTGTTATGTCTGTATCTGTACAGCTCAGTGTGTCTGCCAGCAGGAGCAGCCACCCACGAGCGATATTTGACTAGATCCACGACTTTGGATCCTAGGTGAGTGAAATAGCAGCTTCAGACACATAGGCCGTATCTTCAAAATTAAGTATGTTATTTTTGATATGTCTGGCTATGACATAAATTGACTAATAAGTATTGGGTTAATTAATAATCTGGATATGCGATTATTATTAACCAACGTTTTGATATGGAAAATCTAAAGTATATATGGGTATATATATACAAGAGTATTTTGTAAATGATGGAATAAAGGAAAAGATAATGCATGATTGTATGTGGAATACTATGTATGTAACACTTTGACATGGGGACACCTATGCTACGGGGTCAAAGTAGCCTTTGGTATATCAATGCTTTGTTATGGCTCTAGTCATCAGGGATTGGGGTGACCATGTATCTAGGTCAGATATACGCATTTATTGAGTAGTCAGGT
>CAODLS011429645.1:0-12324 GCA_948243855.1 Flueggea neowawraea | reverse complement strand
CGCAAGTCGCAGTGAAGCGAGTCTCGAAAGGGTCCAAACAGGGGATCAAAAGCAGAAGTAAGGATCATTACTCGGTTGAGGCATCGAAACTTAGTTCAACTCATTGGTTGGTGTCACGAAAAGAAAGAGCTTTTGCTTGTTCCTCCCAAATGGCAGCTTACATTCTCATCTTATCTGTGAGAAAAGCTTGTTGCCATGGGAGCTGAGGTACAACATCGCGAAAGGTTTGGCGTCAGGATTGTTGTACCTACACGAAGAATGGGAACAATGCGTCCTGCATCGAGATATAAAAGCTAGTAACATAATGTTGGACTCAGAATTCAACGCCAAACTTGGAGATTTCGGTCTAGCCAAACTTGTTGATCACATGAAAGGTTCTCAAACAACAACTATGGCAGGGACAACGGGGTATATGGCTACAGAGTGCGCAACAACCGGTAAGGCAAGTAAGGAAGCAGACATATACAGTTTCGGAGTAGTAATTTTAGAGATTGCTTGTGGAAGAAGAGCCATGGCTACTGAGAATGTTCTATACATTGTGGAATGGGTTTGGAAGTTTTATGAAACCAATGATTTGTTACTAGCAGCTGATCAAAGACTGCATGGAGATTTCAATGAGCATGAAATGGAGAGATTGATGATTGTGGGGCTTTGTTGTGCAAGCCCAGATGCAAATTTCAGACCATCTATCAGGCAAGCTGTTCATATGCTTAATTTTGAAGCTCCATTGCCGATTCTTCCATCAAAGATGCCTGTGCCAACTTTTTCTGCTTTACCTTCACTGGGAACATGTTCATCATCTGCTATTCCGTCTGACTACAGCATGACATCTGCAACCATTTCAAATGGATAGTTCTCTATAATGGTTAGACTTTTTTTTTTGGTCCGTCTTTCTGTTGTAATTCTTCGATGTTTTCTTTCATTGAATTTTTATATGTATGTTATTTAAGACTAATGTCTCGAGCACTATATATGTTTTACAAGCACAAGTCTCTTATAACTCTTGGAACGAACAAGAATAATAAGCGGAAATTGACTGTAAAATAGATCCGAGCGCATTAGAATTAATTATTAAGTAAAATGCATATGATACTAATCATGAGTAACAAAAAAAACATTTCCTGGATTTTGGAAAAAAAAAAGCACCGATTTGCTGCTAAAAAGGATTGTATCAAGTGAAATGAGGGTGGTTATACGTACATTTGCTAAGAATGTGATTGGAAGTTTCAGAATGTTAAGATTCCTGAATTCTCCAGTTTCAGGGTTGTAGCGGACTATAAATCTGCTCATATACAATATCAGAATCTCTCCATTCTTCAAAGCACATAGAACCCGAAAACCTCTCTCCCTTGGATCACTCTGTCAAGGAATTCCAGGAGAAGCCATGTTTCTGATGGAACTTTGAGGCGTACTATAGTTTCCAATGATGAATTGCTAAGTCCAGAATGCCTGCCCATTATAATCCTTCATCATCCGTCCCTCGTTTCACCTGTGGCAACGTGACACAACAGCTGATAGGCAGCCTTGCAGTGTCACTAGATGGTAACTGGCTTTGTCTACACTTCCACAACTTGGTCTTGGCACAACGTCAAATTCTTCGGCTGTCAGATAAAGTGAAACATTGTCTTTATATCTGTACTGTCCATTCTGAAGGAAGTTGGTCAGCCAATGAAGCTTTCCCTTCACCTCTGCCTCCGAAGTTGGACTAAAAAGCTGGTTAGGTATGATGCCGGATTTTTCCCATTCAGGAGTTCCTAAAGTAAGTATGAAAGCCTCAGGATCAGCACCAACCAAGTCATTGTTACTCATTCTGTAATGTACTATCTTGACTGCTTTGTGTACCATTGTCACTGAGTCAAATCCAAATCCTAAAACCACTCCAAGAACATTTGATTGGGATTGTATACATAGTTCTGGCACTGTATTGTATTCAATAGTGAAAGGATTATATACGTAAATAGGATCATGGCTAATATAGCTGTTCAAACATACCAATCCATTAGAAGAACACACCAGATCAAATATAGGCAAGGCGGACTCGAAAGGCATATTGAGTGCCGTAGCTGTTTCTGGATTGCCATTTGATGCACTTCCTATATCTGCAATCAGTTGAAGTTTGTATTGAGGCCAATCTAAAAAAACTATGAGGCATGGATCGTTTTTTGCAGCGGCGTGTTTCAGGTGCATGGTAGTTTCATAAGATGGAACTGCATTAAAGTAATCATTAACAGCTTAAAATGGCAGGCAACTATGGCAAATCCAAGAAAATTATTAATCAAAGACATGTTACCCATACTAAACAAGATAAGAAATTGATTGGGTACTTACATTGCAAAAACTTAAACCTGCTTGTGATGTCAAAGGCTAAAATAGGAGGAGCTAATGATCTCCCTAGCATCACTGTATTGCCATAAGAAAAAACAGAGATAATAAAATGATTGTTTTCAGAGTAATGAAAATAATCTCAATCAAAGTTCTGTAAAAATAAACAGCCATCTCAACGCCACAGCAAGGTCCTCCATCAGCCACAGTGATCTCAATGCCTGTCTAGTATGAATTTATTTGCTTTATCGTGTATCTGCAGTCATCACTATAATTATGAGAATAGATAGAAAAGAGAAAAAAAGTAAACAGAATTGATAAATTAGTATAGGTTAGCAAGCAATGCTAATAGCAATAATCAAAACACATGAAAAATGAACAAAAACAATCAGAGATTAGATTTCAATTATAAACCAAATACCAGTTACTTATTCATACAATATGGTAAATTTTCAGAGAATGCTTGCACATGTAGAGTCTATAAAAACCACAACGGACCCCAGAAACTCAGGCCAAGAGATCGTATTTCCCAACGGTAGGAGGCTCTTGACGGTACTGCTTGTTCTCCTCCAACAACTACTGGTAATAAGCACTGTCGTGCTTCGCCAAAAACTTCAATGCTTGACATGCCTTTCATTGCAACGGCTTCAACTTTGTCACCATCAAATCCAATCACAAAAATCCTAACAACAAAACCATTAGTCAAAACCCTAACATTACCCAAAATAAAATTAACAAACTGCAAATAATCGAGAACAAAACGACCATTTATAAAAATCAAATGGCAAATAGATAGTGGAATCGAGCGAGATCAGATTATAGAGAGGGCTGTTGAGTCTGGTACGAATAATTATCTAATGGAGATCTGATCACTAAAAACCCTTAATAAAAACTAATCAGCAACAAAAACAGGTCAATCAAAAAATTCGTTTGATTCCGATGAGATGAAACCCTAGAAACGTAAACTTCAATCGAGAAATAAACAAAGAAGTAGAAGCGATTGATTATCACCTTCGATTGGTGTTCTCTCTAGCTTCAACGTTAAGGGTTCTCGAGGTATTCAAAAAGAGAGGTAGATCGATGGCGTCTCAGTGGTCATATAGGAAGAAGATAGGGTCGGTGATATAAAGTTGGGGGCGGAGGTACCCCCCCGGCCGCCGGCCAATCCGCCATTGCAAAGAGGGGACGAGGAGGATGGCGACGCCGATCGTCGTCAAGAGAGTAGAGAAGCCGGGGAGAGAGAGTGTCGAGCAGGAAAGAGAGAGAAAAAGGGCGTTCAACTCCAGTATATTTTGCTTTGGGTGGGAAAGTAATTGGCCATAATACTATGATTTATTTGTAGTGAATTTTGAAATAAGTGGCCAAAATTATTGTATGTAGATCTAATGGTCTAAAGTCATTTCTTTTACATAGTGTTGGATATCAAAATTCAATTGTAAATAAAATAAAATATATGAGAAATTGTATTTAAAAATAAATTATCATGTTTCGTTTCGTTGTTGAATTCTTTATTTATAAATAAATTTTGTGTTTAGAATGAGTAGTAATTTATAATTATTTATCTTTTGTTTATAAAAATATTTTTGTAGTTGATATTTTGGTGATAGATTGAGAGTGTAATGTAATGGTAGTTTTGTTAAATTGATAAAAGTGTGGCCCCAAGGGGCGAGCTGGACTGTAATATTTGAATGTTTAACGGAGGACATTCTAGTTCGAATATCGGGGTGGGAGAAGGGGAGAGGCTAAAAAAAATTGATAAAAGTGTGAAATTTATTTGCAAATTGCAACTCTTTTGATAGGATTTGCAAATAAATAAAATTTAATTAAAATTAATTCTTTTATTTGTAAATGAATAATTTAAATATTTTAAAAAAATTAAACTAAATAAAATAAAGAAATTAGCAAAAGTTAAGATTTACAAATGAATTTTACAAAATTTTATAGAATTCATTTATAATAAACACATTGTTAAAAATTGAGGACGGTGACTTAGAAGCAACCTAGAAACTACGGCAAAAGGGAACCAACATTTAGCCGTCTGCAGCCATTGAAGTTGTCACTATATGCCTGGCTTTCGGGGCATTGATTCCTACATTTATATTTGTTCACTTTGCTTATTCCAAAGACACTATCAAGATCCTAAACCTCATAACACCTTGTTTTGGCAGCAAAACTTCTTGTTTTTCAGAAGAAATTTTTTTATGTCAGAATCTTTGTTATTGCAATTAAAAGGAAATTCTTCTTTTTAAGATGCGTTGCTAGGTGCCATGTCAGCAAAAAAAAATTGCAAAATCTGCTAGTAGGGTAAACCTCAGTGACTCTCACTTCCCCTAGTAATCCAAAGAAATCCTTCCGGTACTTCACAGTTTGACAGAAATTACAAGATAGACTATATAAGACATTCTTGTGAGTACGTATTTTCTGATAAGTATTTTTGTGAGTATATATCTCAATCAATGTAGTATACATGACTATTTAAGAAGCAATGCTTATAACAATGGCAATGTCTAAGTGTCTCGAGGCCAGCATAAAATACACTTGCTGAATCAATCTTCATTTTTCTTCTTGGAGGAAGTTGCGTTTTTTGAAAATTTGAGCCATCTTTGCTTGTTTTTCTCTGAGGTGTTCACATTTTGAGCAAATTTCGCTAGCCCCTGCCTTAGTGCTCCAAGATTAACCCCATTACCAACTAAAATGCTCGTCACTCCCATTTTTGAGACCTGAGGCCATTCCAACGTTAAAAATTTTAGCCAACTTGCTAGCATGCTCCGAAAGCAATAGTAAGCGTCTAAATGAGTAAACAGGATTTATAGAGATACGATTTAAATGAGCGCAAATTTTACCGCTTGGATGTTCCTATCCTCGTCATCGAAAAAGAGCATTGAATTGAAAGGTACCCCGGTCCTTGAATGTATCCTTTGGAAATGCTCAGTCTTGTGAGTCCAACTGGAAAAAATTTCCTGAATCATAGAAAAATAATAACCCTATCAGGAACCATAATTCGCAAATTGCAAGCATTGAAGAAATATATCAGGAACCATAATTTATATTCTGCCAGTTGTTGCAATTATGCAAGCCTGTTAGTAAGTCAGACTATTAGACTGCATTCATTCATAAAGAAGAAAAATTGCATAATAGATCCAGAGCCAAGCAATAATACAAAAAGTATTTTACGTCACCATGAAACAAAAGAGGCTCATTCAATTATTTTGAATGAAATTTTGCATAAATATGTGGACCTTAGATTTAGTTTCTCATCTAGAAAGCATTCAACTCTTCCCCATTTAAAATATCCAAAATTTGATATTCTTTTCCTGATAATATTTGAAGAGATTTATAAGCTCAAGAAAAAATTGAAAATGAAACTATCTTCCATATAGCTTAGTGATTAACAAACAGAAGGTCCAAATCCACTGTTTTAGTTGGACGGCTGGCTAATCCAAATCAATCACAGCAAAGACAATAAAGGAAACAAATTTTATAAAAATGCTGTCAAGTTAGAAAATCTTGTAAGTCTCTTTGCTTGATTGATCCAAATAAGCTTTGACAAATGCATGTTAGTCACTTAAAAATCTGTCAACAATTAGATTATCACAAATTTTACATCTGATACCAAGAGAAAGCAATGTTTTTCATGTCAAAAAAAGTGATGAGAACAAGTATGACACCCTTCAAATTTTAGAATCCATCTTACATGCCTAATCTTTCTTTATCCGATAATGCAGTAACCCATGTTAGCAGACAAATTTGCCCAGTTTATAATCCAATACTCCACATGGCTACAAATCCTCCAATGCATATACCCAATAGCTAAGAGAAAGAAGTCAGTTGTCACAAAACAACAATCTATAAAACTCTTTTTTTTTTCAGTGCTAACTGAAAGCCAACTGGTACTCGTTATATTCTATATGCTAAGACAAGCAAAACTCTTTTTTTTTTTTGTGTATGTAAACTGAAAAACTGGTACACGTTTTATTCTCTTAATACTATTCCCCTAGTTAAGATCATGGCTCCTAGTCCTATAACATAAAAAAACTCTCTCTAACTCTATATTAACTTACTAAATTCACAGGAGAAGTACGCACTTACAGCAACCCAAATAAGCATCCAAACCTAATTAACTGATTTATAAATGAAGCGATACAACTGATCGTTTAATAACGTCAGCCACGAGGACTTTCAACAATAATACGTCCACAACTGGTGAACTTAAATGGGATTACATTATTGTCTAATTCGGACAATGCAAAAATAAATATAATAGAAGTTTCAATTCAAATTCATTACTCACCTGAGCAACAAATGTGGACTTGAGGCTCAATTTGTCAATAAAAGTCTTGGCAATATCAGGGGTTGGTGATCTTGAAGCAATGGCTAAATCAATTCCCTTGTCTTTAAGTGCATACAATATTCCTTTCGCATGCGGATACATCGACGGCATCTCACGTTTCGACCGGCATTCACTGACAATTTTTCACAATCGACAAATTGGTACATATTTCAAACTTAAATTAAGATCTCATATGCAACTTAATTACAAAACCCGAATCGTGGAAACAATCAAATACCAATCTTTAACAACTAAAATGGAAATTTTGAACAAACCCAATTCCACAAGTATAAATATTTCAATGGCAGTGAAAAGAAATTACCAGTAGAAAGGCCAGACAGTGTAATCGAGATCGAAGACGACGAGTCTAGGCAGAACTTGGAACATGCCTATAATCTGCATGGCTTCATTTTTCACTTGCTCGTCTCCCATCTCTCATACTCTTCCTCTGCTGGGTCTGTACGCAATTGGGAGAATTATCCTTCCGCTTTGCTCAGAAAGCTAGAAAGTTTTGTTTTATTAGGACGAATTATCCAGCGATCTCTAAGATTTGATATATTTTCTTGTTGAGTCCTTACTATTTGAAATACCACCTTTTAGGTCCCTATCTCAGTTATCATTAGTTACACTTAATATGTCATATTAGCTTCCCTCGGCTGTCTGTAATCTGTGTGATAACTCTACTAAAACCACCCGTCATGCCTTAAGGGACTCTAATTATGCAAAGAAGCAGTGGAACCTTGTTGTTCCCCAGTCTCTCCGCCCAACCTTCTTTACTGCAGATTTCCAGGATTGGCTAGTGTTAAATCTGCGAAGTTCTAAGCTACAGTCTTGGGGTGCTAACTGGCCAGTCTTCTTTAGCATTATGGCCTGGTTAATCTGGAGTTCCATAAACAAATTGATTTTTGAAGGAACTATCCCTAATCCAAGATTATACTGTCAGAGCGTCCAAATGGTACAACATTACTCTCTTGCTAAGTTAAGAGTCGACTCCTTGCAGCTTTCCAAAAAGAAAGAGCGCAACGGTTTTGTGTGGACTAAGCCTCCAAATAACTCTATCAAATTGAATGTAGATGGCGCAACCATTTTGGCATCTGGGAAAAGTGTTGCAGGGGGATTAGTCCGTAACTCTAATGGCATTATAGAATGTTGTTTTGATGTGAATTTTGGCCCTTGCTCCCCTCTGTTTGCTGAACTGTGGGATATGAAATTTGGTCTTGACATGGCTTGGAAAAAAGGCTACAGATGTGTGCTTTCGGAATCTAATTCCTCACTTGCTATTGATATTACTAAGAACCCGGAAGGATGGTCAGGTCGCCAACAATCCCTCGTGAACAGCTTGAGGGACCTCTTCAAACTCCCTTGGACAGTCTCAATCAGCCATGTGATTAGAGAAGCTAATAGAGGCACCAATTGGCTTGCTAGATACGACCTTAATCTACCTCCAGGCTATCAGGAATTTTGTTCTTTACCATTAGAATTAACTCAGATTTTGTACTCTGAGTATATTGGGATTCCTTTCCCTATTGTACCAAATCACTCATCAATGAATCTTCTTGTCATGTCGTTCTTCAGGGAGGCCAGCATAGCTAAGTTGTCTAGAGACGATGTCACACGAGACCGGGTCAGCCTAACTAAGTCGGGTTTAGTGTGGGTTCGGTCCATTTCACAAAAAAAAATGTCATATCAGCAACGCTGACATTGCACATGATATCTATAAATTTTTAGGGTGAAGAGCTAGCCCTATCGTCTATACCTTCTTCAATCATGTGCATATACTCTCCATCACTTTCTTAAATCTTTTTTATATAGACACAGTATATGAGTCCACTTTCTCCGTTGTTAGCGTTGTTGCACTCTTAGCCAGGGATGTTGTTGGCCATCCCCCATAATAAGACCATGCCTAGGATCTTGTTGAGGGTGAGCATCTCTTGCCGAGATCGACAGGGTTTCATTTTGGGGAGTTTGTTGATTGGCAGTTCAGCGGTTCATATGCTGGACATTAGCATGGTTTACTTACTGAACCTTAAATATTTTATTGATCAAGGGTGACAAAAGCCTTTAACCGCTCTTCTTCGAAACATTCAAGATTTCAAAAAAAAAAACAATAAGAGTTAATTATGCCAGGTGTCCAAAATAAAATACTGAATTTGATAAATAGACAAACACAATTTTAATTTTGACAAATAGAAACAAGTTCAAACTTATTCTTAAAAATATCAGATAAAAACTTTTGGATACATTGAAAAAATTCTCAGTTGCTTTCCTCTCTCTCTCTCTCTCGCTTATTCTCTACTCGACTAATCACACTGTTTAGACTCTTACCGTCATGGAAGGCATCATGTTGCAGCTGAAGCAGGGGATATCGCAACGACAATTTTGGATGGAACCTACGATAGCGATGACAACAACCTCGGCATCGACTTAATTCCAGATCTCGAAGGAGCACAGATGCAATAACCTTGACAATTTTGGACTAAACCACTTGCTGCTTTTGCCTTTGCAGTTAGGGTTTTGGACGCCATTTGTCCCCCAAAGTTTTCCAAATTACAACTTAGTCCCTAGATCTAATATCAGTCCGCAAAACATAATTTTACTACATAAAGCAACGTGCACCATAAACAGTGTAGAGCGACGATGAATTTTTAAGCTAGATTAATGTTCATTCAATCTCAATCTATCATTATCCAACAAAAACCAACTCAAATTCATCCAAAAACACGAAGAAATTCGAATCCAAAATCAATTTTCGGCCAAAAACCGAAACTCACACAAAATCCATCGGTTTAACCATGAAACCAAGCAAAAACAAGAGAGAGAAAGAGAAAATCACCTAATCTTGGTGTGGGAATGGAAGAGGAATGAAGAGAGAGAGACGTTTTTCTGGGTTTTGTGAACAGTGAAATCGAAGAAAGAAGATGAAGGTCGGTTGGTTTGGTCAGTCGGGTCGGCTGGGTTTTAAAAGAAGAGAAGGGAGTCAAACCGAATATGCTGACCAGTGTAAACCGAACCAATCGAACCGAACCAGCTAACCAACCAAACAGTCATAACCGAACCAATTCAAAATCAAACTTAACTAAACCAGTCCATAAAAAGAACTCAATCAACCACTAATGGATTTGCAGCTATCTTCAAAACCCAAACCATTTCAGAAAAATAAATCAAACCAACTTAGTATGAATCAACTCAACTGGTTAAACCAATGGACCAAACCGATAAACCAAACCAGTGAATAACCCAACCGAAAATCACCCCTCTTTTCCTTTTCTTTTTTTTTTTTTTTTTCAGATTTTAATCCATTTTTCACTTATCCAAAACACCTCCAAATCACCCATAACCTTCATTAATCACCCAATTAACATCAAAAACATAAAATTAACTCTTCAATCACCAAAAATAAAATTTCAAATTTTTATCCAAATTTATTTAAAATAATTATCCAAAAATAATTATTCCAAAAATAATTATCCAAAAATAATTATTCAAAATAATTACTCCAAATATAATTATTAAAAAATGCTTATCCAAAAAATATACGGGATATTACATTCTTCCCATCTCAAATGAAATTCATCCTCGAATTTTCAGAAGATTCAGATCAAAAGGAAATCACAAAGATTTACCAAAATCGCCAACACAACTAGAATCTCAATCTAGCCAGATGTCCAAATTCCAATTCGAAAATCGAAACTAAGTGTCCAAATCAAACCTCGTAGAGTGCAACTATCACTCTACTAACGTACTAGCTCTCTATGCAAACATACCAAGAAAGGTACAGAATCTAAGACAGAGTATACCAAAGTATACATATGCAGAAACAATGAATGTCAACAAAGGACAATTTGGGTCTTACCTCAATTGACAGCAGAATTGGATCATAGAACAAACATGAGACAACATTATCAAGTAACAAATTACGAAGTTGCAAAATACCCAAAGGTACAGATGAACAAGGAACATATCTCTAATGTTTAGAGAATCACATGTCGGAAGAACAAACATCAGACACTAGTCAGAGAACTTTAGAAGCCTTAACAATTACACAAATATGCAGAGCAGAAAGGAACAACTGATAGTGTTCAGTAGAACAATTAGAACACAATTTCCACCGAATTTCTCACAGAATGTCTACTAACCAGATATAGCAAAAGGGATATTGCAATAAACAAGGTTATAGAAAATGCATATCAACATATGCCAAGTTCAGAAGATCTAAAGGCAAAAGTATACAAGGATGCACAGAGGTACAAGAGAATCTATGCTGAAATGCGCAAAAGTTCGCAAAATTCCAAACAAATACTTGTGGAAAATTACAGAGTTAGAAGAAATACCAGAGTTAGGACATTCAACTATCGCATACCCTGATTGCTTACAAAGATAATAGTGGCGCTTAAATAGGTCACACTGCCCAAACTGGCTACTAGAATTGATTACAGGTACAACCGGTACAACGATTGGAGCAGCTATTGCTGATTGACCTCCAGCTACCTAACGATAAGGAATCGTCAAGTACTTTCAAAGATGTGAGCAAATGCTCATCCATATTTAACTGAACCACTAACGGTGATTAAGACCGAGGATTTAAAATCGCAACCTCCGCCATATCACGCGAACCATCCTGATCCACAACAAACTGGCTGGCGGCTCTGGCGAATCATCGCCTAGCGGCCTCGCTAACTCTCTTATGCCGAGGATGTATTTTAGAACAAAACAATGAAACAAAGTCTATATGCAAATGTTCAATTATAAACTATTGCCACAGTACCACGACAGATATCGAAATATCAAAACAAAGTCGAAAAGAAATATAGAGGCAAATTGGACTGATTGAATCAAAGATACCTAAGCTCCACAACTGAACCCAGACAATACAGAGCCTAACGCTCTGATATCACCTTTGTCACGACCCATTTCCGGGACCATGACCGGCGTACAAGGTAAACCATTTATGGGAGGCCGGCCCATCCCGCACAAGCCTCTATAGTACATAACTTCTACCCAAATATCATATTTAAAACAAATATGAAAAACAAATAAAAGTATAATATTTGTTTATTAAAAATAAAACATATATAATATTAAGTGCGGAAATTATTTCAAATTAAAACATTTGAAATGTCAGAAACAATAACCCATCCCATAGGAACCCGGTGTGGAGTATCTAACAAATCATACAAATGGGTCCGGTCAAAAGGATACTGACCGCAACATTAGAATCCCTCACTGAGCATCAAAAGCCAATGAACATAATTCCCCAGAGTCACCTGCAAGATGATAATAACAGGAACAAAACAAACAAAGAAAAAGGGTTAAACCCTGTGAGTGAGGGACAACACTCCAAATCGCCTCATACGTGCCTCACAAACTTTGCCACGTAGGCATTATTTTCTAGAATATTTTCAAAATAACTAAACTTCAAATGGTTTAAAACCCAAGTAAGATTCTTTCGAAAACCTTTTGCTTTAACAAAGGTTTCAAACAAAACATTTTAAAATACTTCAAAACTTCTGAAAACCTTTTATTTTAAGCTGTTACCAAACCGTTTCAAAAACAGAACTCAAAACCTTTATAGTTTTTTTTCTCAAAACATCATAATCAAAACTTTGTCTTGTAGCCATCATAATACTAATAGTATTATTTTCAAAATCATTTCTTATCAGTGTGGAATTTGC
>CAODLS011429636.1:0-13758 GCA_948243855.1 Flueggea neowawraea | reverse complement strand
CACTTCTTTTTGTTCTTAATTTACAGAATTGATTTTCAACAATCCAAAGCTATTCGGCTCAACCAAACCCGATTTCTTCCTTCATCATTTTTCACCAAACAAAAATCATCATCCTCTTTCATTCACAACACAGATTTCATGTCCAGATTTTCAACACATTCAACAACTCCAAACATCCAAAATTTGTCCAACAAAGTCATTCAACCAACCAAGTTCATACCCAAACGCGAAGCCATATTTTCACCCACAAAAATCAACATTCAACCGTTCAAATGATGCAAACCGTGACTGAAATAAGGGAAACAAGTTCTGATGTTGGAAGCTTACCTCAAGTTGACGATGAACCACGGTAACGGAAGAGAGACAAACGGAAGTGAGAGAGAGAGAGAGGTGATAGAAATGGCGGGTTTTGGGCATTAAAAGGACAGAAGAGGAATGGTGAAAATGGGTACGGTATGGGTCTTCTGTTGGAGGAAGAAAAAAATGTCGACGGAATTTGATTGTAAAATCCTGTCATCCCGGTTAAGATTCCTAAAACTTTCTGAGTGAGACTAATTTGATCCGTAAGATATTTGAAGTATTGATTTAGGATATTGATGTTATTTGGTGTTGGTTAAGTGTTTAATGTATTAATTGATGTTAATCATGTGAGTTTGAATGATTTTAAGACTCGGGATTGGTCTGGCACGTGTCCGGAAGTGAGCAAACTTGGGAAGTGCTGAAAAGGGGAGTTTACGCATGTTATATATCAAATAACGCACGGTAAAGGAACTCTTACGTACGTAATCTTTAGGCTAACGTACGTAAGACACTGTTTTTGCAAAACACATGTTTTCATCGATTGACGTACGTGTGTTGGGTTTCCATGATGATTAACGTACGTGAGATGAACAATGACGTATGTGAGGTCGGGATTTTCAGTTCCAGAACATGATTTTTGACTCGTTAACGTACGTGACTTTGATTCTAACGTACATGAGGTCCTCCTAACGTACTTTAACCTTAGATTCACGTACGTGACATTCCATTTTCTTTCTCAAACCACTGAAGTGCCTTTTCAGGATATAACCGTAAGTGCCCATGAGATCAGAGCGGACAATACCTTAGTGGATGTGCCTAGCGCACGATCGTCGATAGACATGGTCTACAACAATAGGGGAAGTGTTGAAGAATAGTGACATGCCGAAATATTAATGATTTATCCCCTAGGTGTAAACACAGAGTGAATTCATATTTTCATACTTTTTTTTATCGTGAATTTCAAATTTGTATGCGTAAACCCCAATATCTCTCCTCAAAATTTTTCCAATGGAGAAGCTTCATGCTCTTGGTCTCTTTCTCCTTCATTTTCTTTCTCTTTCTTGTTTCAAGTTCACATTATACTACTCCAACCAAGTACTTTATAAAGTGTGGATATCACTCCACTGTCACTCATGACCGCCAGAAATTTGTTGCTGACAAGAATTATGGCTCTTCTGCTTCCATCACAACTGAAAATTCATCACTAAGATAGCAGATATATCAAACTGCAAGAATTTGCCACAAACCATCTTCCTACAAGTTCAAAATGGATGAGATTGGCACGTACATGGCACTTCTCCATTTCTTTCCTTTCAATTCTGAAAGGATTGATATTTCTAAAGAAATCTTCGATGCATCGGCAAGAAACACATGCCTCTTATTCTTACACCTGATTTGGCCATAACAACTGCAAACTATCTGTTTTATCCAACTTTGGCGTTGGAAACACTTCTGATTTGCCTGTAATTAGAGAGTACTTAGTGGACATTGCTCAAGACAAGTTCCAACTAGGCTTTGTGCCTGCAAATTCATCTTTTGCTTTTGTAAATGCCATAGAAGTCCTTCTTCCTCCACCGAAATTTATAGTTGATCATGTTGTAGCCTTTCCTCCGGTGGCAAATACAAAGGGTAAATTTTACGGCGTAAAGTCCAGTACTTCACAAATAGTTCAGAGTTAATATTTGAGGCGGAAACGTTAATGATTCGGGACCTTTGTGGAGGACATGGGTACAAGATGTTGATTATATTGTTTCCAATGTCTCTACCGAAACCCGGAACTTGACTGTCTTTTTGCGTACCGAAGACATTGCTCCATATTCTGTCAACGAAAGTTGCAGACTAGTGATCAACACTGGAAATTTAACTTGGCGATTTCAGGTAAAGAGGAACACTGCACTTTTTTCGCCTGCACTTTTGCCACATTGTTAAGCCGTCACGGATGGGTGTTGTTGACGACCTCCTTTTCAATGTCTATATATATTCTGAGTTTAATTTGACCATCCAACCTTCCAAAGAAGGCATTCCCCTTCTTCTACGATTTGGTGGTTGAATCTGACAACTCTGGATATATAAGCATCAGTATATCTCCAAGGGAGATTCTCAGGAAAAAATTGATTTTCTTAATGGATTGGAGATTATGGAGTTTGTCAGCAGCTATGAATCACCGCCTCCAATTGTTTCTGTAGCATTAGCTGGTGTTGGTTCGGTTTTCATTCTGATAGTGTTAATTATTTTGTGTTTGTTAAGCTAGAAAACGTTTTAAGAGATCAAGACCTATTCATAGATGCCACGTAATTTATCCTGAATATAATCCAACAATTTCATCTTTCAGAGTGCCCATTAATTAATATGTATGGAAATGAGGGGAAAAAAAAAGAAAAAAGAAAAGGACTACAAGGGAGATTTTGAGATCAAGGCTTGTGTGTCAACAACCCTGTTTCATTTGAAAACTTGTTTCTAATATAATTTCGAAAACTCATTTGATTACTTATAAAACCTAACTAATTCTCCGATGAGACTCTCAGACATTATGTCCAAATATGACTTAGAAAGAATTCTCCGATGTTAATTGAAGTTAGTATAGTGAGGAGTAATGCATAAAAGTATTCAGGCATAATAGCTCGAACCAAAAGAATAAAATGCTTTTGGATGCTTCTAAATCTATAACTATCAATATATATTATACAACAAAGGCATAGTTTTCAAGAAGATGTTACTGTTGTTTTATCTTAATTTGATGACGTAGCATCATTTTTTAAAAAAATAGTTGAATTGCATGTGGCAAAATTTTAAAAAACATTATAAACAGAAAACAATGAATATATAGAAATTAAAGAGAAATGTTACTTGGAAGTTACAAATAAATTAAATAACAATTACAACTAAAATAATAAATTTATATCCTTTCAATTCCATAATTTTGCTTTTGTCTGATAAATCAATCAATCCATTCATAGCAATTTAAATGTTTACATTTAAAGATATATTAGTTAATATTATATTCCAAAGCCAAGAATATCAAAAGATTTTGTAAAAATGGAGAAAGGTTCTTTCACTATACAGAATTAAAATCAGAAATTAAATTCATTATAAGATGTCAATCCGCTTGTAAAAAACAAAATTGGAGTTGTCTTTTTGTAATTTTCACTTCTTTTCTGTAAAAATATATACGCCCCTTGAAAATAATTGAGAAGAAATGAACACTACTGGAACAAACCTCACAAAACCCATTGGTATAAAATGGGTGTACAAATAAAGTGCAAAGTTGATGGCTCAATCAATAAATGCAAAATCAGATTGGTGGTCATGGATTATGCTGAACAATGTGGAGTAGGCTACTTAGAGATATTACCGGCCAGCATGACATGCTTCATGAGTCAATCAACTGGCGCATTACTAGCCAGGCCAGTATGAGAAAATCTTAAACTGCAACCTTGTACCTATAACTACAAAGTTGACAAATTAGGAAACACTGACTCCCGAAAGTTCACTTTGTGCCACAGCGGCATTAATTGCATCAACAACATCCGCTTCCCCCTGACCGATTGCTTCGTCCAATGCAGTACGTTCATGGCTGAGAACCACCAAGTGAAAGCTTTGTCAGGGAAATGAAAGCGTAAAAGAGTGGCAGGTTTCCAAGTCAGAATCAATACCTGTTAAGAATGCTTAAACTTGCTCCTGCTAGAATCAATTTTTTCACCACCTGTAGAGGATAATATTTTCATTTGAACTAAAATCAGTGCAAGATAGTATTTCAACATGAGGGCCAAGATGCTATACCTCCACACGACCATTGAGACAAGCCCAGTGAAGAGGTGTATTCTTCTCGTCATTACATACATTTAGATCCTGAAGAAAGAAACTCCGAAAATCAATAGGTTTTTCCAACAAATTTATAAACAGTGCGCATAAAGCCTAGGAACGAAACATAGATAACTCAAACATACCTCGAATAAACAGGAAATGAAACAGGAGGACATTATAAATATTTAACGAAACAAAAATCGCATAACACTATGGAGCTGATATAAATAGCACATTTGGGCCAATGATGTCTCTAGATGTTCCACAGGAACAGTGACAGCACTTTACTGAGTTGCTACCAAATATACGAATCCAAGGGTCCGCATTATTGATTTACTTATATTTTAAAAAATTGGAATAATTTTGATAAATTGATATAATAAAAGAATATGATTGTGTCAAAAAAAGTGAATATGTTATATAATGATAACGAAATCAAAGATTCCAACAAATATTCAAGACAACAAAATTCCGTTTAGTTTTTTCGGATGTGTGTTCTGTTTTTCCTCCATAGATCAGATGTATGTTAGAATCCAAGTCCTCAAATGAAAAAATAATGACAGATTTCACTGCATTTTAACTGAAGACATACACTTGTGCTATGTTTGGAATAATCTGATCCAATCGAAAACCCTTGATGTGAAGCCAACAGAAATGTTGGCCTAGACCCTTAACCATTGGTTCAACTGAAATGTTAAGACATGCAGCACTTCACTAAGACATGCGGCACTTCACTCCAATTTTTCTTTTCTCAATTAAATTGAAGTTACAGTTAATAAGAGGCTTGCATATTTTGTTCAAGTTTCATTTCTAGACCCAAATTCCTAGCCAACAACAATTGACCTAACCAAACTTTTAACTGCTATAGCTACATCCAGACAATGATGGCTCAGAGTACCTAAAATCTGCAGTCACAACCAAGGCTTCAATCGTCAAAACATGGACAAAATTAACAAAGAAAACAAACCGCAGTCAGAATCTACCAGCAAATATCACCACACAGGTTTAGTTAAAGCCTAAAGGCATGCCATGATGTTATGCTAAATGTCATAGGAAACATGAAGCTTTCAGGCTTTGGCATACAAGTAATTTATTATAAATAATTTCTGATTTAGGTGTCCAATAATGAATAAAGAGATTGCAACATTTAAAAGCTTACCACTCCTTGACTGATAAGATACTCCACTATGCCAAGATGTCCGTTAGCCGCAGCCATATGCAGCGCTGAAAATCAACATTGCAAGACCAATGTCAAATGTTCATAAATCATGTGAGATTCAACAGATGAGTCAACTCATACAATAGATGCTATCCGTCCTTATTATATAATCATCAGTAATTAACAAAAGGAAGATTCTATTAAACATTATACCACTGCATTGTACAATATCAATCTAATAAGCATCTAAGTAACAGCAAGAACAGCTACAAAAATCTGAATCTCAAGAGTTAGTCATATCTATCCCAAATCCAAATAGTTATCATATCTAAGAATCTATCAAAATGGACATAGTATAGCAATATTAACCTACATAAATTACAGAGATACTCAAATTAATAAAAGTTGTGCATTACACTGTTTCAAAAACAGTTATGAATCATTTTCTCTAGTTTGAAGAAAGAATGACGCAGGAGAAAACTTTTGCAGTATTTTCTCCACTTTCTACTTTTTTGTCCAGTTCTATATCACCGCATACCTATAACATTTCCTAAATGAAGTAACCCTGCAAATAAAGACATCCCTCACTAGAAAACAATAAAACTTTGTGAATTGTGTTGAAAACCCATAAAAATGAGCAACGTCAAAGAAAATCCTTTATTATTGTTTGTCCAACAAAATATGACTCTATGAATAAGAAGGCCTACATGGATTACTGAATTTAGACAAAGCACATATTGGAAATCATACATGACAGTTTTTTGATTCATTCTACATCACGAACCAAGTCACTAATTTTCTTTCTATTGACTGCAAAATAGTCATCAACTTGTTCAGTCTCCAAAAACAGAGCCTTGTAATGAGCAAAATTTCAAAATACTAAAGACAATGTTTACCGGCATGCCAACTACTTTTAAAAAGGAATGAAATTTATCTATTGATGTTACAGATAAAATGGCAGAAAACTGTAAGGAAATGCTAAAAGTTGGAACGGAAGTAAAAGCAAAACTGAGCCAGAACCGAAATCCCCAACAAACTCAATACACGGAAGAAAGAGAGCATTTAGCAATATTAGTTCATGAAGAAACTGCTGAAACCCAACACGAATAGTTAGATATCAGTTTGTCAAAGACTGTATCCCAAAACATTGATGAAGAGATAATTAAGGTTGTAAGCAGCAAAATCTACATATAGAATACAGAACATATACAATATAGGTCATATACGATTCACATCAATTCCGCCAACAAAAATCAAGAAAACTGCTAGTGAATGTGTTCATTTCTAGTTCCAAATGGCGGAAGAGTGCTTTGGAGTCAACTATAGATAATAAATACTTGCGAAAGCCAAACGCATTTAAAAACGGTGCTGCATAAAATTCAGAGAAGAACGCAAAGAATTTCAAACAATTATCAGTTTACTAAAAATCAAAGCATTGTAAAATGCAAAAGAAAACCTGTTCGACCGAGTGAATCCTTAGAATCAAGAGACACCCCCGTAGATGTTATGCTTTTAATATCATCAAGATCGTCATATCTAGCAGCCTGAAAAAAGAAAACATCAGAAGCACAATTCACAGTTGTAACAGGCTTAATTGCAACAGAATTGATCTATAGGAAAAAAGAAAAGAGCACCTCGAGCAAGGAATCAACAACCTCCGGTGAAGTTGCAAGGGTTTCCTGCTCTGCTTGATTTACCTGTGCTCCCATTAGTATACCTCACTTGCCGAAATCACTGATTATAACAGAACCAAAAATTTTGACCAAATATTTTGTTTGATAAGTTTAGAAGTAAAAAATGGTAATTCATGCCCAATGTTGGATACAAGATGTCATGGCAACCTGGTCACCTTGTACCTGTTTGCCGCAGAGGACCCGAAAGAATATCGTCGAATTCGGCGAACCGGAAAAAGAATGCAAGAGCGCAGCGAGGGATGGAGGCTGGGAAGAAGGGAACCCAAAAACAAAAAGAAAAGAAAGAATGATACAGCAAGTAAGAACGGCGCCAAGACTCAAGAGAGGTATCCGCTGAACGGCGGAAGAAAGATCGATTTGATTGCTGAAAATTTTTGGGCAATTACATTAGGGTCTCGTGTGTTGCCATCATCCGTGATTGAGTCCTTATATTTTGAAAAAATTGTGACTGCATCCCTGGACTTAAACAACGTTAGTCAGAATTCAGTCAGAACTAATATGACAAACATTGTTATGTTAGTTTTGGTTCAATTCTGGCTGAATTTTGACTACATGTATTTAAAAGTAAGGGTACAATCACAGCCTTGACTTAAATTATGGCAAAATACAGAGACACGAATATAATTGCCCCAATATTTTTTGGGAATTAATATGGGAGTTTGTGAGATTTAACATATTACCAAGTTTCATCCTTTTTGTTTAAAAATTCATTTTTGACCTCGCGTTACGGCATCTCCTATAGTTAACCTCTTTGCTAGCTTAATGAAATTGTCAAATTAGCAATCCATTAACTATGCATTTATTACTACACCTATTTAATATTTAACCTCTTATTATAATCCAATATATGATCAATAATTATTTCACTCATTATTTAATTTATTCACAATTTACAATTCACAGTAAACATTAATTTCACATAAAATTATATTTTAAATTAATTTCAAAATTTATTATTTGTTTTTTTAGAAAAATATCTTTTTTAAATTTCATTTATTATACACAATTAGGTATTATTTTTTTTGAGATCCATTTAATAGGATATACAGCAGATATTGCTCATAAAATTTGGTATTTAATATATTTCACTTATTGGTTAATGAAAATTAAAAATAAAAAACAATCAAATGAAAAAAAATCAAAAAATAAAAATAAAGAAAAAATAGAAAATAATTGTAAAAAAAGAAAGAAAAGGAAAACAATTAAAAGAAAAGAAAGGGAAGGGAAGGGAAGAAAATAAAAAAGTAGCATAACTGTGAAACACTTGGAGTAGTCCAAGCATTGGGTGGAAGCAGAACCCCTAACTACAATTACGAAAGACAGATTGAGAATGTACTTTGGAAAGACATAATTTACAGATTTGGTCTCCCTCGACTCCTTGTAGGAAACCATAGAAAACAATTTGATTGCGCGTAGTTCAAGAAGTTCTACATAAGGTTGCATATTTAGTTAAACTTGAGTTTCAATTGCTAACCCAACCAAATAAGTATGCAGAGAGCTCCAATAAGACAATCCTACATGGATTGAAAGTAAGGTTAAATAAGCAAAAAGGGCATGGGTTGCATCTTCCCTACAATCTTTTGGGCATACGGGACAAGAAGTAAAGTATCCACAGGAGAAACATTGTTCAACCCTGTGTATGGCACTAAAGCCTTGACATCGGTGGAGTTGGGTCGTCTCGAGTTAGGGGATTAGATGAACAAATATACCAAAAAGTCTTGAGTGAAAATTTGGACCCATTAATGAATAAAAGGAGCATGCATGTATGAGGTTAAAAGTGTATTAGCAAAGGATAGCTCGGTATTATATTGCTCAAGTGATAAGTAGGCTGATGGAGGCTAGAGACCTAGTTCAGAGGAAGTTTGCCATCACAAATGTCATCAAATAAAAAGGAAAGTTACAAGCTAACTGGGAAGGTCCTTACCGAACAAAAGCAATGTTAGGACTGAATCCTTGTAAACTTCAAACTCTAGAGGGAAAAGAGATACAGAAAACATGGAACACAAACCACTTGAAATTGTATTTTCCTCCAAATGTTTAATCCTATGCAATTGAATTTGTAAAGCCTTTTATACAGACCAAAAAGAAATAAAAAAAAATCTCAAGCAAGTTGTTTGAGGAATGGAAGTAGGCTTTAAAGCTGAAGCACCGTAAAAAATCTTTGTATCTCTACTTCTTTTTATGTTTGATGGATGTGTTGTCTTCATTTTCTTAGTTTATGCCACCACAGAGAAATTGAGCAACAATTTTGATATAACAAAAATTTTAGGGAGTGGATAGATGATATCTAGTGCCTAAAAGATGAGAAAGTTAGTAGGATCCACTGCTACCAAAAACCATTTTTGCTAAGGCATTTGAGAATTTGAAAACCTTATGGATTAACGAGGAATTGTCACTCAAGAATGCAAACTTCCAAAAATTAATACAAGTAGAAAACCTTGCGGGGAACCAACGACTTGTTACACAAGCATGTAAACTTCCAAAAATTACAAGAAGTAAAAAATCTTGCAAGAAACCAAGGACTTGTTACATAAGCGTGCAATTTTCAAAAATTATGACTAGTATGAAATCTCGTGGGAAATCGAGGACTTGTTTCATAAATTACAAGTCTTAAAACTACTAAGACGTATTAAAAGTATAAAACCTTGTGAATAGTCAAGGACTGGTCATAAACATATGTAGACAACAATAAAATGCTTGAGTATATTCACAATCAAAACCACATCATATATTAAAGAAGTACACTAAGGCTTCAAGCACTCGAGCCAAATTGAAGTTTTGGCTAGGTAATTTGGGAGCATGCATCGCCATAATAATAAAAAAAATGCAAGAATATATTTCAAAAAGTGAACTGAATAGTGCATATATGAGAAAATTTTGAATAACATGAATAAGACTATGAATTATTGGAATTCGTGACTAATTTTATGACATTCATAAGTATACATGGCAACAGAAATAACAAAATTTTTAAACCGTTTAAAATTAGAATTACATCAAGGATTCATGCACATCAACATACAAGATTAGAGTTAACATATTTTACCTTAAAATCCAAAGCTCAATAGTATGACTGAATGGAGTGTTGATGTTGCTTTTAGTATTCAAAACGAATTATCCTCTCTCTCACATTGTCTTTGCGCGAACGTGTCTAAAGGTATCCACACAAACGAGCTTACTTGGATCAGCCGAGTGTACTAGCACTTGAGAATCTCTATTCTAGTTCTCACGGACTTTCTCTCTCTATTTTTTGGTACTCCAAATTCGGTCAAGCCTCTATAGATGTACAAATCCGACCCTTATTTATAGAAGCACAGAAAACCCTAGTCTTTATTCTATTACGACTTCTTTTCCCTTGTCCTACAAGCATAAGAACTCCTAAGAAGGTTTGAAGTGTACTAAGTTTTCTTTTCCTTGTCATACAAGAATCAAGATTCCCAAAAAATAGGAGTGTGCATAATTTTTTTAAAAAAATAAGAGTGTGCCAAATTTGTACATAGGTTAGTTAATGTTATTGGGCTTTTAATCATATGATACATTATCATTAAATAAATTACTCTATGATTAAAATACATGGGCCAATTTTATGTCACACATAATAATATGTTCAAAACATATTTAACCCATTAAGAAGTAATTTACATTAAAAGCCCATTACATTAATAGATAATATCTTATATCATATATAAGACATAAATCATAAAATCCTGAATTATTATTAATTAATTAAATTAATTATCTTAATAATTCAATTACTACAAGAGAGAATATTTGTGAGTCGATCCAACTCATTTTAGTGTGTGACCCAATAGGCCCACTCAAAATTAGCAACTTGGGCCCATAGTTAAGTTGTATCTAGTAATACATTATAGCGACCCAAAATCAAACAGATGTTGGTGATCCGAGTTTAACCTTTCACAGTTTGATATTTAGTCATTTTGTCTCACGATACCTAGATTAAGTGTAAGGCATAGTTACGTGTCAACCTTAGTTGCTTAATACGTTTATTGATCCCAAGTAAATTGATATAACAAATGACATTAATAATTCCTTTATCAATTCATTTGAGTATGCATTTCATCAATCCTACTCATCAAGTGACCTAGAAATATCACTCTTCATAAGAGGAACAAATTTGTTACTCTCACTATCACTCATCTACAAGATTCATGACACACCCAATTATAGCCTTTATAGTTACCTTGTTATGGATAATGTTTGACTAAGTTAATGTATATGATTCGTCATGTAGAAGTCGATGATGAGTTTCAGTTAGAGGACTCATATATCACCATTGCAGAAAAGTTACTTGTGACAACAATCCATGAAGTGCTTTCATAGCGGGCTAGTTTAACACATGTTTCCTAACATGTATCTATGTTCTAAGTGATGTCTTCACATCCATAATCAGTAAAACATGATTATCCACTTAGCACTATACTAACCTTAATTCATTATTATTCTCACGATAATAATAGATTAGAGACATTTAGAATAGTATTCTTTTAACCTTATGGTTTTAATATCAAATCAAACTTCATGACATAAGAAAGAATAAACTATTCATGGAAGTTTTATCTTCATAATATAATAATTCATAGATATGAAATGAAATTCTTTTTTATGAATGATAAATCGAATGACAATGTACATATATGATTGAACTAGGGCACCAAAACTAACAGATGAAGTATATTTTTCAGTCGTGCCTTGATTGAGTTGAGAGTGTAGAGAAGAAAGAACACAAGGATTTATAGTGGTTCAGCTAAACGTTCCTATATCCACTACCTAATCTCCTCACTTATGATTTTTCAATCCATTATATTGATGATTGATTTTGGCTCAATCAAACAAAACCTTACAATAAGGTTGATTCCTGGCTCACATCTCTAAAGGCTCACACCTCTAAGGCCAACATATAATTGATTTCTCTCTTAGGATCACACCTCTAAAACCCTTACAATGTTGTTTTCAAAGGCTCACAACAAACCTGACCCTCTCTTAAAGTGTTTAAAAATGACTCACAATGATGGTGGGGTTTTGGTATATGAGAATGAAGCAACCTACCTATAAACTAGGCTAATTTTAAGCACCAAATGAAGAATTGATTTAGTAAGGACTTGGGTTGCTTTCTTCTGTCCTTCAAGGCTCTATTTATAGTGTTTGTGACCCTCTTGAAGTTGATTAAACCATTAAAATAGCATTGAGACCTGTTGAAAATCAATCATGAAGCATTTTTTATGTTGAAAACTTTCATTAGTTGACTACCAGAGTTGTTAGTCGACTACCAGCCACAGCTTCACTTTTGTCCATATGGTTAGTTGACTACCGATCTTCACCAATCAACTATCGACGTCATATATCCGTTAAATGATCATTGTTCTTAAAAGATTTGACTTGTAAATTATGAAATGTCATTTCAAGTCAGATTTGAGCAAGCATGTTCTTCATTAGTCGACTGCCTATTCCCATTAGTTGCCTACCTAATGTATTTGCCTCATGAGTCGACTACCAACCATTTGTGTTGGTTCTGTTTGTCCACCAGTCGAATCTCCAACTTTCTAAGTCAACTACCCAATGCCTGAAACATCTTCAATTGTTTTTTTATGCATTAGTCGACTACTAAACATCATAGGTCGACTCCTAGACTTGAAAACACGATTTTCTTGACTTTCATTGGTCTCCATTCATCTTGAATTTGTTTTCTTTCTTAAAGATAATCTTACTAAGTTTTGTGTATTAATCAAAACATAAAAGAAATCAAATGTTAACCGCCCTTGGTTCAACAAACCATAGTTTAAGTCTTATGGAAAGTATAAGGGTGTTACATTGACATTAAATTTTAAAATGAAACAAAAAAGTGAAAATTGCAATAGTTCATATTAAAAAAGAAAATGTACCTTATAATATTTAAGAAGTGTATGTACAATAAGTTGATATATGCACACATACACACACATACACACATACACACAAAGATACACACAGAGACAAAATATGTGATATGATTATACCAATATATTAAAAAAGACCCTGATTGGTACCAGTTACACTAATATTTAGCTAATAAATATAAATATTTTTAGTGCCAAATATTGTTAAACACGAATAGAAATAAATGTTTGTCTGAATAATTTTAAATCCATTTGTAAGTGTAGCAGTACATGGAAGTGAAATTCTTTAATTAATTATTATTTCTTTAATTAATTATCCTTTCTTTGTAGTTGATGATAAGGATTGTAATACTATGTCATCTAACAATTATAATAATTTGGAATAGAAAAAGAGAAATAAAAGTTTCCAAAAAATTTTCCAAACCTCCTTCCTTTTATAAGTGTTATGATGCATAAATCCAAAACGATACACTTTGTAAGTTTCCTTCTTTCCACTTATGGACTTTATCTTCTTCTAATTTCTTTCTAATTTGTAATATCCCGTATTTTTCTCCGATTAAATTTTCTAGTAAAAATATTTCTCCTCTTTGTTAAATGAATTTTTGTTAATTTTGTAATCAATGATAATCATTTTATTGGTTTTATAAAATTTGGTATGGTCAAATTTTTGTTGATTTTATTGATTAGAATTGTTATTTTCAATTTGTTTTAGTGAGGGAATATTTTGTTAATTTTTATTAATTATTTCAGAAATTTTTAATTTAATTTCAAAATTTATTTTTGAAATTTGAAGAGTTAATTTTGAGTTTTAAATGTTAATTGGGTGTTTAATAAAGTTTAGAAGTGATTGGAGGTGTTTTGGATAAGTGAAAATGGTTTAAAAATGAAATAGAAAATCTGAAAAATA
>CAODLS011429605.1:0-30569 GCA_948243855.1 Flueggea neowawraea | reverse complement strand
GTCAATCATATCTTTGTATTTGAGAGATAGGATAGTTTTCTTGTTTATCTAGAAAACAAGGGTTGTATTGTTAGTGGTTTAATCTTGCACCTTTGAAGCAAGAGTTTGTATTAGTTTAATCTTGCACCTTTGAAGCAAGAGTTTGTAGAGGTTTAATCTTGCACCCTTTGAAGCAAGAGCTATAGTGGATTCAAATTCTCAAGGGGAAACTTGAGGAGTAGACGTAGGCTAAGAGGGCTGAACCACTATACATCGCGGATTTGATTTCTTTATCCATTCTCTCTTTATATTTATTGTTTGTGTGTATTGGATAAATTGTTCTTACTTTGCTTTTACTTATCTTGAATATTTTGATAATTGCAAAAACATTTTTA
Organism: Flueggea neowawraea; assembly: GCA_948243855.1. Lineage (NCBI taxonomy): Eukaryota > Viridiplantae > Streptophyta > Magnoliopsida > Malpighiales > Phyllanthaceae > Flueggea > Flueggea neowawraea. The sequence goes on along the minus strand of CAODLS011429605.1, from coordinate 30,195 downwards.
AACAAGTTATAAAAGTCAAAAATCCAATTCACCCCCCTCTTGGATTGCCATTTTGGGCCAACATACAATGGTAACAAAACATCAACCTTTACATTGTGATAGATCCTTGAGAAGAATAGAATTGGTTGGGACTAACTTCCTTGATTGATCTTAAAACTTAAGAATTGTTCTTAAGCAAGAAAGGAAAGGTATGTCCTAGATACAACGATTCCTAGTGAACCCACACTCAATGCCCCTAGAGCACAAAAGGATGCTTATAAGAAGCATAAAAATGAATCGACGGTTGTCACATACTTGCTACTATGGTTATGAATTTGATTTGAAGCTATAGAGGTAATTGACATAATGAGGCATCTTAAGGAAATATTTCAAGCCTGTCAAGAAAGGTTCTTGACAACCAATGACGTTCTTGTGTTTCAAAAGGGAAAGGACAAAGGCAAGGCTAAGCCAAAGGGTGTTGGCAAGGGCAAAGTGAAATCCTAGTCCAAGCCTATGCCAAAGATAACCAAACCAAAAGAGGGAGTTTGTTTCCATTGCCATGAGACTGGACATTGCAAGAGAAAATTGTAAACTCTACTTAGAAGATCTAAAGAATAAGGGAAATGAGACTTCTACTTCAGGTATTTTTGTTATAGAAATCGATATGTCTACTAAATCATCATGGGTATTTAATACTAGATGTGGAGCTCAAAGGGGTTGAGAAATAGTAGAATATCTGATGAAAGGTAAAGTAGACCTACAGTCGGCAATGGAGCAAGAGTTGTTGCATTAGTCGTAGGAACTTATTGTTCGACTTTGCCTAGTGGAGTTGTTTTACAATTACCGAATTATTATTATGTTCCTACTATGAGTAAGAAAATTATTTATGTTTTTTCTTTAGACAATGATGGATTCAATTTTATTATTGAGAATAATAATCTTTTCATCTATCATGGGGACATATTTTATGGTATTGCTACCCTATCATTTGGTCTCTATGTTTTAAACTTGGAACAACGCAAGCACATTTATAACATCAATAAAAGGTTAAAATCAAACGATTTAAACCAAACCTACTTCTGACATTTTTGTTTGGGCTATGCAAGTGAGAAACGCATCACAAAACTCCATAAAGATGGATTGCTTGACTCATTTGATTTTGAATCATTTGATACATGCGAATCTTGCTTGTTAGGCAAAATGACGAAGATTCCTTTTACACACAAAGGTGAAAGGGCCAATGATCTATTAGGACTAATACATACTGATGTATGCGGACCTTTTAGTACAAGTGCTAGAGGAGGTTATTTGTAATTAATTACCTTCACTGATGATTTCAGTAGGTATGGATTTGTCTATCTTATGAGACACAAATCTGAATCCTTTGAAAAGTTCAAGGAATTTAAAAATGAAGTACAAAACCAACTTGGAAATAATATCAAAGCACTTTAATATGATCGTGGTGGAGAATATTTAAGTCAAGAGTTTGATAATCATCTTAAAAAATGTGGGATTGTCTCACAACTTATTCCTCCCGGAACACCTCAATGGAATGGTGTGTCTGAAAGGAGAAATCGAACCCTATTAGATATGGTTCGATCAATGATGAGTCAAATGGATCTTCCAATCCCGTTTTGGGGTTATTCCTTAGAAACTGTTGTATTCTTACTTAACCGAATTTCATCTAATGTAGTTGAAAAGACATCATATGAGATATGGAATGGAAAGAAGCCTATAATGCTTTTTCTTAATATTTCGGGACGCAAATTTTTTGTGAAACGAAAAGTTTTAGAAAAGTTAGCTCCTAAATCCGATAAATGCATATTTGTGGGATATCCAAAAGAAACAAGGGGATACTACTTCTATAACCTTTCTAATAACAAAGTGTTTGTTCCTCAAACCAGTATATTTTTACAAGAGCAATTTATTTTCATAGGAAATAGTGGGAGTAAAGTACTCCTCGAGGAAATAAGAGAACCACAAGTAACCACTGAAGATGGAACAAATATTCAAGATGACTCACAAGGTGTTGTAGAGTCTGAATTTGTAACACAAAGCCCAAGAAGGTATGGTAGGATTTGTCACAAGCACGAGAGATATGAATTTCTCATAACTAATGATAAATGAATTATTTTTGTAGACCATAATGAGCCTACAACCTACCAAAAAGTGATTGTAGATTCAAATTTTGTAAGATGGCTTGAAGCGATGGATTCAAAAATGCAATATATGTATGACAACTAAGTTTGGAACTTGGTGGATCCACCTGATGGAGCCAAGGTCATTGACTGTAAATGGATTTACAAAATAAAAGCTAATGGAATCTTCAAAGCAAGACTTTTTCCAAAAGGTTTCAAACAAACTCATGGTATTGACTATGACGAAACTTTTTCACCAGTCATCATGCTCAAATCCATTAGGATTATTCTTGCCATCGCAACATATTATGACTATGAGATATGACAAATGGATGCCAAAACAACTTTCCTAAATAGAAATCTCCTTGAGGATGTGTACATGACACAACTCGAGGGTTTTGTCTATCCCAAGAATTCTAAAAGGGTATGCAAGTTTCAAAAATCCATTTATGGATTGAAGCAAGTGTCCTGAAGTTGAAATCTTCGTTTTGATGAAGCAGTCAAAGAGTTTGAATTCATCAAGAACAAAGATGAGCCTTGTGTATACAAGAAGGTTAATGGGAGTGCAATAGTATTACTAGTGTTGTATGTTGATGACATCTTGATCATTGGAAATGACATTCCAACTTTGCATAGTGTCAAGACTTGGTTTGGAAAGTGTTTCGCAATGAAAGACTTAGGTGAAGCCTTTTGTATCCTAGGGATACAAATCTATAGAGATAGATCTAATAGGCTAATTGGACTAAGCCAATGTGTACATTGATAAGGTGCTAAAGAAGTTTAGCATATTGAATTCCAAGAAAAGGAATAATTCAAATGGCTCTTAGAAAACCATTGAGCAAGGCTGGTTGTCCTACAACAAGACAAGCCAGAGATTACATGAGTAGGATTCCATATGCTTCTGCAATTGGATCTATCATGTATGTCATGCTTTGTACACGCCCTGATGTCGCATATGCTCTAAGAATGACTAGTAGATTCCAATTCGATCCAAGTGAAAGTCACTAGACCACAGTCAAGAATATACTTAAGTACTTGAGAAGAACTAAGAATATTTTTCTTGGTCAATGGAGGATAAGAAGGCAAACTAGTACTAAGTGGTTACACTAATGCTGGATTTTAGTCTAACCATGATCATAATCTGGTTATCTATTTTGTTTGAATGGAGGTGTAATCAGTTGGAAAAGTTCTTAGCAAGACATCATGGCCGAATCTACTACAGAGTCTAAGTATATAGAACAAAGGAAGTTTTTTGGCTCAAGAAAGTTCATTACTGGTTTGGATGTTCTCCCAAGCATCGTAAACCAGTAGACTTGTATTGTGATAACAGTAGGACTGTTGCTCAAGCCAAATAGCCCATATCACAGAACCAAACGCATGCTTAGATGTTTTCACCTTATTCGAGACATAGTCAGAAAAAGGAGACGTCAAGATATGCAAAGTTGAATTCAATGACAATGTGGCGGATCCTTTGAGAAAGGCTCTACTATAACCGAAACATGAAAAACACGTCAATTCTTTAGGTATTAGGTTCGTTCTTGATTACGACTAGTGCAAGTGGGAGATTGTTAGAATTGTGCCCTAGTCCAATCATTGATGTACATTACCATTCAATTATTTAATAAAGAGGCATTTCATTTCTATGAAATATTATATGTTTTATGAAAATAAAACTCCATAAATGATTTATTGTTCCTTATGTCATCAAGAGTGTGACTTGATAGTAAAACCATAAGGATAAAATGAACACAATTCTAAGTGTCCCTAATCTATTATTATTATGGGAATGATAATGAATTAATGTTAGTATGTTGCTAAGTGGATAATCACGTTTTACTAATTATGGATATGAGATATTAACTTAGAACATAGATACATGTTGGGGAACATGTATTGGACTGGCCCTCTATGAAAGCACTTCATGGATTGTCACAAAGTAGCTTTCATGCAGTGGTGATGTTTAAGTCCTCTAACTGAAACTCACTATCAACTACAACATGAGGAATCATATGTTTTAACTTGGTCAAACGTTATCCTTAATAGGGCAACAATAAAGGCTATGATTGGATATGTCATGAATCATGTAGAGAAGTGATAGTGTGAGTGATGGGTTTGTTCCTCTTATGAAGAGTGATATCTCTTGGCCACTTGATAAGTAGGATTAATGGAATGTATACATACTCGAATGAATTGATAAAGGGGTTTATCAATGTCATTTGTTATATCAATCTACTTGAGATCAAGAAACATGCTAAGAAATATAAGGTTGACATGTGACTATGCCTTATACTTAGATGAGATATCGAGACAAAAGAACTAAATATCAGATTGTGAAAGGTTAACTCGGATCACCGACATTCACTCAATTTTGGGTTACCATAATGTATTACTAGATACCGCTTATGGACTTTAGGCCCAAAGGTTTGGGACAATGCCCATTTCCAAATTCGCGTAGGCTTATTGGGTCACACAAAAGAACGAATTTGATTGGTTACAAAGGTTCCCTCTTTGTGGTGACTGAATTATTGAGATGTCCCTCTTTGTGGTGATTGAATTATTGAGATGGTTAATTTGATTAATCAATAATAATTCAGAGTTTTATGATTTATGTGTTAAATAAGATTTAATATATAGTTCATTAATGTACTGGACCTTTAATATGAATTACTAATTATCATCGTTATAATTATTTAATTATGTGTGACTTAATTTGGTCCGTGTGAGTGATTTATCTTATGATAATGTATCATACAATTAAAAGCCCAATAACATTAATGAAACCTATGTTGAAATTCGGAAAAACCTAACCTAATTATGAGTGAGAAAATTCGGCAACTCAACCTAATTAGGAGGGAGAAATTCGACATCACCTTTCCCATTTTTTAGGAGTCTATTTCCTTGTGTGACAAGGATGAAATTTGTCACATGCACTAACTAATTAGGAGTCCATGACTAATTAGGAGTTTTATTCTTGTGTGACAAGAAAAATAAAATCCTAATATGCATGTGGTACAAGAAAGGCAAACCCTAGTATGACTAGATAGGAATTCGACACACACTCCTTCCAGAATAGGATGAGGCCGAATTCTTGGAGGACAAAGATGGAAATTTTGGATTCCTTTATGTACCTATTTGGTCTCCTCATATGCCTATAAATAGGGTGCACTCCTTGCCATTCTTTTCAAGGAAAAGCCGAATTAGTGAGTGCCACAAACAAAGATAGAAAAATTATTTGTGAGCTTTTAGAATAGAGATTTTAAAAGGGTGCTAGTACACTCCACCAATTCGAGGAAGGTTCATTTATGTGGATACCTCTAGACATGTTTGCGAAAAGGCAACGTGAGCAAAAGGGTGGTTCGAGTTTTAATACTAAAAGCTACACCAACACCTCATAGGATCAAACATTCAAGCTTTGGATTTAAGGTAAATCTACTAACCCTAATCGTATATATTGATATGCATGGATCCTTGGTGGAATTCATGGCTTAAAATTTTTGTTATTTTTGTTGCGCTATTTACTTATGAATGTCATAAATGAGCCGTGAATTCCAACAGTGTTTATTCTTGTTGGACAAGAAAGGAAAACACTAGTAAGACTCGATAGGAATTCGGCACTCACTCCTTCCAAAATAGGATGAGGTCGAATTATTGGACGACAATGAAGGGAATTTAGATTCCCTTATGCACCTATTTAGGTCTCCTCATATGCCTATAAATAGTATGCATTCTTTGTTATTCTTTTCAAGGCAAAGCCAAATTCGTGAGTGTCACAAACAAAGAGAGAAAAAATATTTGTTAGCTTTTAGAATAGAGATTCTAAAAGGGTGCTAATACACTCCACCAATCTGATGAATGTTCGTTTGTGTGGATACCTCTAGACACATTCGCAAAAAGGCAACATGAGCAAAAAGGTGGTTCGAGTTTTAATACTAAAAGCTACACCAACACCTCATAGGATCAAATATTCAAGTTTTGGATTTAAGGTAAATCTACTAACCCTAATCGTATATGTTTATATGCATGGGTCCTTGGTGGAATTCAGGGCTTAAAATTTTTGTTATTTTCGCTGAGCTATTTACTTATGAATGTCATAAACGAGCCGTGAATTCCAACACTTCGTAGTCTTTGTCTTGAAAAGGTGAACCATAAACATAGAGTCGCTTTCAAGCCAGATATTAGCCCAGTCGAAGTCAACTGCTTTTTTGATAGCAAACATAGTAGCTTTGAGTTCAACGATAAATACAAAGTTCCCACCTATATAAAAGGCAAAGGAACCCTTACTAAAACCATGTGGGTTGCGAAAAATCCCCACGGCACTAGAAGAACCCGATGCTCCAAGTGTCGAGCCATCAATGTTTACCTTAATCCAGTTACCTTAATCCAGAAGTACCAAGATTTCGAAAAGACAACATCTCCTCCATTGTTCCATTCATATGAGAACCCGAAAAACATCTACCTCTTTTACGCATTTTCACAATATGTGTAACATGTGGTAGACACTTATAGGCTGACTGTTAAAGATATATCCATTTCGTTCTTTCTAAAGAATCCAAAGGGCAATAACAATGGCCACATTCTAGAGAGCTTTCATTTACGAGCTTAAATGCACATTCACTGCTGCCAGTATCAACGTCTTCAAATCTCCATCACAGTGAACCCAAACACTAAATAAAGAAGAAATAGCCTTCCAAATTTGGATGGTAACCTGATAATGCACAAACAGATAATCATCCAAACAGAAAGAGCATCTAGAAGGGAAGCTAAAATCCTTCTTCCATAACTGATCCTTAGTGGGGAGATAACCCAAGAATGTCTGCCAGTTCACAGTTGACCGAGAGGAAGGGATGAAATTCCTCCAAAAGAACTTGTTCCAAACCACGAGCACCTTATGCCCATGTGGCAACCTGTATACGCTTTTAACAGAAAACAGACCACTTTTAGAAAACCGCCATATGCAAAAATCTTTCCCTTCCTGCAGAAATTTCACACTATCAACTGACTGCTTAAGCTCAGCATAGAAGGAATTAGGTAAATCATGAGTTACAATTCAAGTTGTAACATAAAAGGTTATGGTCATTATGAATGAGAGACGTTACATAAGCTACTACCCATTAAGACGCCACACTATAAATACTGGAGATGACAACTTGAGAAGGCATGCACTATTCTCTATACACACTGTTACTCTACCAAACTATCTATTAACTTAAGCGTCAGATATTTCCCCAATGAGCAACCCAACCACATTGTGTTCTGTGTTTTCAGATTCTGAGATGATGTTCATGATTCCCAAGTGTTCGAGTTTTGAGGCAACAACAAGTGGCGCTGTCTGTGGAAAACTTGAACGAAAAGCCTTATTTATAGAAGTTCAAGAGGAATTTCATCGATAACCACCTACTCATTCACTATGGTGCAAACACCCTCAAACCAAGTTGGACATCCCTAGGAGAGTTGGTGTTGGAGCGGGGCCTCAGGAACTGTCGTCTCTACTGTTCCACTTGCAAATTACGAGGCGTTGAAAAGGCAAAATGAGAAGAGCCTAAAAGCTTTGGGCGAGATGGTGAATTTGCTGCAATAGTTCCTTCCTCAGGCACAGCTTCCACCCATGTTGCATACTTATATCTAAAGTGCTCGGAGTTGAGAAGTATCAGAGAGACATGATACTATGCAGTAAATTCATCACCAACCTACACAAGTACCTTAACAATTGAATCCTCCACCTCACCAAGAGCACTTCGATGTTCCTATTCCTGAGGCTTGGATTGAGGCTAGAAGGAAAAATTACCCGGAGGTGGTGGAAAGTAACTGCAAATGAGAGCCTAAGGTTCCTCTAAGAAAGGCTAAGGGGGATCCCCAATTCTCGATGAATATCTGAGAAGTAGCAGATATGAAAAAGATGATCAAGGAAGTTCTCAAGTAAAAGAAGCTGGCTCCAGTAGAGAATGAAGCAGTATGAGGAGAACCAGAGAGCCTTAGGTAAGATGACGACCTTGTTCTAGTAATTTCTTCCTCAAGTAATCCTCTCGTCCATCTTATGTACCTATGCTTAAAGTGGAGAAGAAGTGGGAAGACATGACACTCAGCATGAAAGCCATCGTTGGCTTCTTAAAATTCCCCAGCATCGTAGTCCTTCGCCTCGACAAGAGCACCTTGATGTCTCGGTGCCTAAAGTTCAAATCAATGTCAGGAAAGAGAACTATCCTAAAGTGGTAGGGAGTACCTGTAAGGGAGAACCTAGGAATCTTTCAAAAAAGGCAAAAGTGGAGCCCTTATCCTCGATGAATGTCGGAAAAATGTGGACATCAGAAAGATGATAGAGGAGATTCTCGAGAAAAGGAAGCTAGTTCCTATAGAGGATAAGCAACAGAGAGCGAAAGTCCCATTCACCAAAAAGGTCATGGGATTACCACTTTTAAACAAGTTTAAGTTGCCTCAACTGCCAACTTTCTCAGGAAAGGAGGACCTGCACGAGCATATCCAAAACTATGCACCCATCATGATGCTTCATAGATGGAAAGATGACATCATATGTGGTGCATTTTTTATGATGCTGAAGGACCATTCTCGTCATGGTTCAACGGACTGAATGAGGCTTCACTTTCCTACTTTGACCAGAAGAGGAATGAGAGAGAGGCTCAAGAGGGGCTCAGTAGGAAGAAGGAGAAGTACACCCTACTGAACAAGTCCAGATCGACCATCTTGGCAGCAATAGAAGGGTCACGACTCATCGCTTTTCCTCTAGAGACTGGCCAAACTTTGAGAATGAATATGGACATGTACTGCAAGTACCATGGTATGAATAGACACTCCACAGACAAGTGTCAAAAACTAACAAATAAAATTGAGAACTTGGTTCGAGATGGGCATCTGAACCGATTTTTTAATGATAAATCATCAAGAGGAGAGTCGAGATATGAAACAACGAATCGAAAGAGGAATGATGATCAAAGAAATGATCAACATAAGACTAATTAGGCATGCTGCCACTCGAAATGTCACGCTTTGTCCCTTAAGTATACTTTAGATGGTGGTAAAAAGTTGAATATTTTTAAGTTTTTGTTGAATTTTTCTTATGTAATTTTTTGTTTAACAAATAGCATTCTTATCTCTCATGCATAAATAACTACTCTTGTGAATAAAGAATAGGTTACGAAAAGCCGATTGCTTGGCAACACAAAAAAAAGACTTGGGGAAATCGGTCCTATGTAACCAAAAGTAATATAGGGTGTTGTGAGTCTGAACATTGGCTTCTCACCGTTAATGCATAAGAACCATCTTGAATCTCTGAAACGCAGAGCAAGTAGAAAAGCTTGAGAGAAATTGGGCTCTTACATGACAAATATGTGAGTATAAAAGCTTGTGGGAAAACAAGCTATCACCATGCGATGAACAAATAGATTGCGATGTGGCAATGAAGCATGAAGCTTGTAGAAAATTGAGCCCTCATTATAGAACGGACGCAATGGAAATTTGAACATCGTACAAATGTGGCAAGTGAAACCCCCAAGTGGTATTGTCATAAACGCATAAAAAAAATGGCAAGTAAAACTTCAAGTGATATTGTCATGAATGCATGCGACAATTTATCTATTTGTCCTCAACAAACAAATCAACTACTACTACTAAAACTGCACTGGAATCATATACCCGAAAAAGCCATTTGGCCATGTGATTGGAGAGCAACGATCATATAAATTGTGCAGCAAAGAAAAGCACATGAACTCTATGAGGTGGAGTGGTTATGATGCACTTCATGAAGTGGAGTGGATGACGAACTTCACGAGGTGGAGTGGAGATCACACACTACACGAGGTGTAGTAGAGATATGAACTTCGCAAATTGTTGAACTCTGCAAAGCGCAAAAAGGTGAACTCTTCGAGGGGGAATGGAGATGAACTTCGCCAATTGTTGAACTCTGCAAGGGAAGAGGTGAACTATGCGAGGTGGAGTGGAGATGTTGAACTCTACAAGGTGGAGTGGAGATGTTGAATTCTGCAAGGTAAAGTGAAGATGATGACCTCTATGAAATGGAATGAAGATGATGAACTCCGCAAGGTGGAGTAGAGATGTTGAATTCCACGATATAGAGTGGAGATGTTGAACATCCACTGGTGGTGGGGATGATGAATAATGTGTTTCCTGAACACTCACTAGTGGTGGGGGTTATGAATAATGTGTTCCTGAACATAATGTGTTTCCTGAACACCCACTGGTGGCGGGGGTGATAAATAATGTGCTTCCTAAACACCCACGTGTTGTGGGAATGATGAATGATTTGCTTACTGAACACCCACTGGTGGTGTGGGTGATAAATAATGTGCCTCCTAAACACCCACATGGTAGTGGGGACGAAGTCCCCCAAGTAGTGGATCTTGAACGCCCATGTGGTGGAGAGGGTGATAGCAACACAAAGTCATATGGTCCATGACAGCAATAGCAAGTGGTTTGGTCCACAATAGCAATGGCAAGTGGTCTAGTCTACAACAACAATGGAAAATGGTCTAATTCAAAACAACAACGACAAGTGATATGGTTCACAACAACAACAACAAGTCCTCCGGAACCTCTCAAATGGGATGTTGCCTCTAGAACATCTCAAACGGCGGGTGAACTCTCGAATACCTCGAACAACACGCCGACTCTCGAACATCACAAACGACTTGTCATCTGGATCCATGAGCCACGAATTGCGAACCACGAGCCACGAACTACGAGCCACTACAAGACTAGATGGTATCAAACTATGTCTAGTCATTGCCATGCTATGCCCAAGCTGTTGTAATCATCGTTGCCTTGCCCGAGAAAAAAAAAGCTGTCATATAAAAAGAATTAAAAAAAAGCAACAAAAAATCCAGTAGCTGCAACAAAGAGGTGTAACTAAGGAAGCTGTAGTCACTTATGTCACAAGAAATTCATTATTATAAGATAAGACCCAAATAATTTAACATGCGGGACAAGTCACACCGTGGCCAGTTCTTTATTCAACACAAGATGCAGCAGGTTGGCATCTCATTTTTAAGTTAGGCCGCAAACTAGTTTAACATGCATGCAAATTAAAAAGAGAAGAAGAGCAACAGCAGTGACATCATTGTTTTTTGAAGCGTTATATAATAACAATAACAGATGCCATGATTATTTTTCATGCATAACATGCATACAGGCATGGTTGTTTTTCATGTCACGAACAATGCCGAAAAATAGACATTAGGAAGGAAAAATTAATGAAGACGGAGGAATAACAAATGCAAAACAAAAAAGAGAGAGAATTAGATACCAGCCGCTTTGCTGCAGAAACAAGAAAAAACAAGAAGAAAACGACTGGGGAAGTGGCGTGGATTAAAATTAGTGAGGTTTAAAATTAGGGTGAATCAAATCGGTTGCATAAATTGGAATGAAAATAAAAATTGGATAAGGAGCCAATCACTGCAGATTTTTGCTTCAAAATTGGAAAGAAAGAGGCGGCATCAAAGTCAAAGTTTGGCAAATGTATGTTGGAGTCCTCATATCCATGGCAAACTATATTGTTACTCCTTGGATAAAAAGGTTATTTGTGAATGGTCCTCAAATATCTTATTTTGCAACAAATTGATAAGTATGCATTGCATTCGACTCACAATTGCAAAGAAGAAATAAAACATTTTACTTTTATCTTCGGAGATCCCGGCGAAAATAGTGGGGAGCAATTGATGAGACCTAAGAATTAAATCATCAGTTAATTTCAAGTCGTAACAGAAAAAGTTATGGTCTTTATGAATGAGAGACGTTACAGAAGTTACTACCCATTAAGATGCCACACTATAAATATTGGAGATGACAACTTGAGAAGGCATGCACTATTCTCTATACAAATCGTTACTCTGTCGAACTATCTACTGACTTGAGCGTCAGAGATTCCCCTGGGGAGTAAATCGACCTCATCGTGTTCTGTGTTTTCAGATTCCGAGGCGAAGTTCATGATTTCCAACTGTTCAAATTTTTTTCATTATTGTTGTTCAATTTTTGAGTTAACAACAATTCTATTGATCTTTGTTCAACCCATGGGTTCAATTATGAAGTTTTAATGATAACAGATTAAACTTAATTAGAATAAATTTCATGATTATGAAGTTAATTTGTTAATATAGCCCTCAGGGGTTGGGTCTAGCGGTAATTAGTTAATGTTTATAGCTGGACGTTCCAGGTTCAATCCTTGGGTGTGGTAGGGGGCAAATAAAACTGTTTTGGACTTTAGTCCACTCTCTACCTTTTTTTAAAAAAAAAGTTAATTTGTTAATATATTTTAATGTTGTTTGCCCATGTCGTATTGCACAAACGAAAGTGAAAAAAAGCATGAGCATGAGTGAGAAATTAACTTTGTGATATTGTAATGATGTTTGCCTATGTGTCCAATTGTACGTTCATATTTGGACTAATCTTATGAGTTGCGAAGCTTAAATTGTATTTGATATAGTCAACTCAAGTGAACGGTAGAAGAGAACAACTTCAAACTCGTGCTTACCATTTGAAGAGGAAGTTGGAAGTTGAAGACAAGAAGTCGAAGATAAAGATGAAGGCTTAGAGCTAAAAGATTGAAGTTTTTCATGAAAATGTCATTTTAGCGTCAATGTAAGTAGAGATAGATTTAATTTCGTCAATGTAAGTAGAGAGATTTAATTTTACTTTCAAGCACTAATTAGAATTCATAGTTTTCTTTTTGCAACAATTCATAGTTTTCTTTTTGCAACAAGGTAGGATTCATAGTTGCATTCATTCTCATATTGCACATTGTCTTAAAATGGTTGAAAATATTTTTAGAGCATATTAGAGGTGACCAAAATGATCTTATAGAATTATGCTTCAAATTGACAAATATTCTCATTTAATGGTTTACAAGTTATTTATTACAAAATGATTAAATCCCAAATGATAATATCATTTGGAGGTCATTTTGGTATTCAGAATTTTATTTTAATGAAAATAAATGTTTTTAGAACGATCAAGGTTGGAAAATTCAAATTTTTAAAGTTAAAATAATCACAATTAAAAAATTCATCAAATATTGTTTTGATGAGTCAAAAATTGAAAAATAGTAAAAAAAAAGTTTTATTCTATCATGCAACATGTTTATGAGAAGCATTGAGGATTTTTGTATTGTTTATAGCAATGTCAAAAATTGCATATTTGGTTAAAAATTAAATATTATAGACATTAACGACAGTTTTTGTTATAACATCATTATATGACTAGTGTATCGCCCCTCTTAATCTCTATTTAATTAAAATTAGCGTATCCATTTAACATATTTTGCAAATATTGTTCATAACCTCATCATTGTTTTGCCAAGAGCAAAACGAGAAGAAAATAAAATAAAATCTTAATATTTACATAAAATTAATAATAAAGGAGAATGAATCAAAATCTAATAAGATTTGCAGTGAGAATGGAACTTAACAGCAAAGTTACTAAAATATATATGTCTCTTTTTAAAAAAAAAAAAAGAGAGGGAAAGAAAATAAAAAGATAAAACTTATATGATTAGTGGACCTACTAATGTTTAAAAAGCATACACGACAACTTCATTGTATCAATCAAGTGAGCCAATTGAGAAGAAAACCAAAATTTGTGAGGCGGCGTACTAAAGTAATTTGCACAGAAAATTATTGTATAGAATTGGTACATGTACCATTCATACACTAAGTCAATTGACCTTTTATATGTAGGTCTGTGTTAGGATTTGTGCCGATGCAAAATATTTGACACTGATACCAAATTTTATGCATTGTGCATGAGTGAATTGTCAATTGGCTTGCTTGGTGCATGGTAGGGAATTTGTACAGTGTGGTGAAAAAGTCAGGAAAGGTTATTTTCCAGCAAATTTCCTAGAAAAGCGAAAACGAGTGATTTGTTTCATTTGCCTTGACTTGGAGTACCTCAGTTCTGTCGGCAGACCTTAGCATTATTAATTACTCTTCAGTTTTCAGATCTTATCATCAACCAAATCTTGGATCTTCATCCCCGGGTAAAGGATTTTGCTTTTCTTTTTCTAGTTACGATAAGGCGAGAAAACTGTATCAATCAGAAACAGGTATGCTGTTCTTTTCTTGATCACTTCACTTCTTTAAATTGATTTAGGTTCATTAGCTGCTAAGTAATTATGCTTACAATAAGTTTACCTCCATTGTGTTGTTTCAGGTACATTATACATTTCATCAAAATATTGTCTGAAGTCGTCTATAATCAGGTAAGTAACATGATAATCTTTTATACATTTGCCAAAAATTTTTATCCTCTTTCTATTGTATGCTTGTGCATGTTGAATGTCACTACGAATTCATAAATATATTGTTTATTTTCTTAATTTTTGGACAAGAGAGCATGAGGCTTAAAACATATGAAGTCGCAGCAACTAAGAAAGATCATAGGTTGTATTTTTTCAATACTATTCCAAGATTGTTGGCAATTACATGGTCAATATTTGATCGATGTTGGACTATATGTATTTTCTACCTAATAATTGTGAATGATATGGTGCCACTATTAGTTTGTTTTGCTAAACATTAATATATAAACTTTAACTAACATCTCGCTTCACCATTTGTATGGATTCTTATTATTCTATTATATTAGTTTTAACTCCCAGATTATATGATTAATTTATTGCCTTCATGAATACATATATATAGGACCAGAAACAAAAAGAGAAAGACAAAAATGGTCAGAGAGAAACATGATGATGTTCGGGGACACTTTGACGGCATAAATGGTGGTTTAAAATGCAAATTTGTGGCCATAAATCTATGGGGGAGCCATCGGTTACCAGATTGAGAGGTCATTTGTTAGGATCTAAAAACAAGGGGATTCGTACTTGTAAAATGGTGCCAATAGAGGTCAAAGAAGCACTATCACTGGCAAATGTTTCCAACAAAAGACATCGAATGGAGCCTACTTCAATCAAAAATGAGCTGACCGTTCCTGCCTCAACTTCTTTACCACCACACAACAACCAATTTGAAAATCCAGTTGATAGTGGAGAAGGTTTTCCTGGGGTACAACAAGAAAGAAGCAACAACATATTTATTGAGTCTTCTGATCAAGAAGCAATTCCTGAACAATTTAGTGTGCTGGGCAGAGTAGAACCTTTGGTGACTAGAGAAATGGTGGGTAGAGAGTCTCAACTAGCTGATATATGGACTTACTTGCGGGACGAGAATATATCGAGGATTGACATATACGGTATGGGAGGAGTGGGCAAAACTGAATTGGCCAAACATATTCACAACAGGCTTCTAAAAGATGCAAACTTTGGTCATGTTTACTGGTTAGCTGTCTCCTAAGATGTCAGCATCCATAAACTACGGAATGCCATTGCAGAAGCTATGAATCTAAATTTGTCAAACACAACTGATGAGAATACAAGGGCAGCGAAACTGTCAAGAACACTGTCTGAAAAGAAGAAATTTGTTTTAATTTTGGATGATGTTTGGCGTGACATTCCTCTTGATATTGTAGGGATTCTAGATTGTTTGAATGGAGGTAAAATATTTTAACAACTCGATCTTTAGATATATGCCGGATGATGAGTTGTCAAAAAAATATAGAAATAATTTGTTTTTCGAAGTTCACAAGTTGCTCATGGGAATTATTCATTAAAGTATTAGGGAAGGAAGCAAGTCTTTGTGCAGATATAAAAAAAGTTGCAAAATGCATTGTCGAGAGGTGTGATGGTTTACCACTGATGATTACATTAATGGAAAGAAGGATGAGGGGAGCGGAAGACATGCATGAATGGAGGAATGCATTAGAAGAAATGGAAGGATAAAAAATAAGTGGAGGATATTCTCAGTGTTCCATAAACTTAAAGCTAGTTATGACCATTTGGAAGATGAACCATTGAAACAATGTTTTCTTTATTGTGCATTATTCGGTTACTTTAAGATAAGTGAACTGATAGAACATTTGATTGTGGAAGGAATAATAGAAGAAATGAGTAGCAGGCAAGCAAAACTTGATAGAGGTCATGTCTTAATCAACAAACTTGAGAATGCCTGTTTAATAAGTGATTACTACATGGATGAGTTGACGAGAAAAATGGCTTTCCAAATAATGAATAAAAGCGTTCCATCCATCATTGAGATTGGTGAAGAGATCAAATATTTACCTGACAAACAGCAACATATGGAGAATATTGTGAGAATTGCCTTCACAGAAAAAGACAATAGTTTTATCCCTTCGGAATATTTCCCAAGATGTCCCAATGTTTTAACGTTGTTATTAAACGATAATGGGAAATTAGAATCCCTGGAAGATAACTTCTTCGATCACTTTCAAGGGCTCAAAGTTCTTAATTTGTCAGGTTCAGGAATTGTGGCATTACCCAAATCTGTTGGTTGTTTGGTAAAACTCAGGGCATTATTCCTTGCAGGGTGTGACAGGTTAATCGATATACCATCACTGGAGAAGCTCGAGTCGTTGGAGGTATTGGATCTATATTCCTGTGGTTCAGTTAAAGAAGTGCCTATAGGTGTGGAATGGCCGTCTTCTCTCAGGTATCTCAATCTCTTTGGGAGTGGAATAGATGAGTTACGGGCTGGAATTTTAACAAGACTCCTTCATCTAGAGTTTCTTTCATTTCACCTGCCATCAAAAACTTTATCTGCAAAGGAAGTGGTAGACTTAGTCAAGTTGGAATATTTGATTTGGTGCTTCAATGATATTGTTGAGTTAGACACTTATTTCCATGAGACTATGGGGCGTGGGCTCATCGCATGCAGCCTTTTTGTAGGGCAACTTGACCTTCTGGAATATGACTTAGTTAAAGAACCTATTTGTAGAGAAGTGTCATTCCGTAAATGCAATATAAGCAGAGAGTTATCCATTCAAAAAGGAATACAGTTTCTAACAATTGATGAGGTGTCTATTGAAGGAGGGAGTGGTTCATGCCTGAAAAATGATATAGGATTAAATTCCTCCGAAATTGAACTCGAATCATTGGAGATTCGTCATGTTGAAGACATGGAATACTTGTTATCCATTCAAGATGCTGTCCCCTT
Source organism: Flueggea neowawraea (assembly GCA_948243855.1). Taxonomy (NCBI): domain Eukaryota; kingdom Viridiplantae; phylum Streptophyta; class Magnoliopsida; order Malpighiales; family Phyllanthaceae; genus Flueggea; species Flueggea neowawraea. The sequence continues at coordinate 13,049 of CAODLS011429605.1, read as the reverse complement.
TTCCAATCTTAAGACCTTTGAAATATTTTCTTGTCATAGTTTGAAGGTGTTGTTTCCTCTGGGCTTGCTCACAAACCTCCAAAACTTGGAAGAGATTACTGTGGAGGACTGTTCATGGATGGAAGAAATTATAGCAGCAACACATGAAGAGTCAAGCAACTGCGTCAGTCTGCCAAGATTGAAAAAATTATTGTTGACAGAATTACCAGAACTGAAGAGTATTTGCAATGCACAAATAAAGTGTAATTCTCTCCAAGATATAGTGATACCTGAGTGCGAGAGGCTAGAGCATATACCAATCTGTCTTCCCCTGCCATCTCTAAGAAAACTCAAATTCTTCCCAGAATGTCGGTGGGAATCAGTGCACTGGGGTGCTCCAGACCAAAAGGACGCTCTCCAACGTGAATTTTTTGGTTCTGATGATTCCGAAGACATTTCTTTTTGGGCTAATGAATAATAAAGAAGTTTTGGTTAGTGCTTTTTTTTTTCCTAACAGTAAGTTTCGATTAGTGTTTGTCTGTTTGATGCTACTAAGTTTGCTACTTAAAAAATAAAAAGAAAAGAACTCTTTCGATTTCTTGAGTATTGAATCATTCTATGATATTTTTTTCCCCCTAAATTTGATGCTTTCTGCAACCTTTGAGACGACATTTCCTTTTATAATATTATGATGGATATTCTCCTGATATCTCTGTAAAGATTAGTGCAATTCATTGCAGACGCTAAGAAGGTCTCTGCGTCTAAGTTTTATATCTTTGTTCTTGGTGTGTTTTCAGATTCCTGTGCTAAGAGTATTCATTATTTAATAATTTTGTCAGCTGAACTTTTTGATGTCTTTTCATCGTGGTGAATTATATGCAGGTCCGATATCTTAACTGGCTGATTTATATATCAATCGATGTACAGTTTTTGGTTCAATTGCTTTAAAAGATGGTTTTATTAAGCTTTTATCTCAAAGAGGATTCTTGCTTTCATTAACTATTTGATAAATCATTACAATGTATCTGGTGGACTCTTGGCTGAAAATCCAGGTCCAGTACATCAATAAAATTCCCCTGTTTTGCCACCAACTTAGCTATACAATCAGCCAACATATTTGCTATACTAGAGGCCAGCTTAATACATATGAATCCCCTTAACTTGTTTTATTTTTTCTTGTGGCCCTTGAACTTTGCAGAGTAATTAATTGTTCCCTAATTATACACATATTTTTAAAAACTTATCTACTGTCATAGCAATTCTCTGATATATTTTCTGAAAATTACCATATCAGAAAAAAAGTCCTTAAAAAATACATTTTTTACAAGTTTAGGGGGTAATTAATTATTCCTGAAAAGCTCACGGGAAATTAATTCCCCTACAAAGTTAAAGGGTAACAACAAAAAATAAATCAAGTTCAGGGTTTCCTACGTAGTAAGCCTCTACGTATCAACTTCCTGCCTTTTACCTTCAGTACATAGCTGGTCTAATACATTAGTTTTCCAATCTGATCCATTTTTCCGTTATAATATCAGTAGCCTCAGGTTTAGGAGATGAAAGCATAAAATTTGGTCGAGTAGGGATCCAAGAATCCTACCACATTTGAACCTTACAGCCATTCCAAACCTTCCTTCAAAACCGAATACACTTCCACAACCAGGAAGCATGGGCTTGAGTTTGAGCCTTCAAAAAATTACCTCTAGGAAAGAATAGGCTGCTTAAAACTCGAACCCAAAATGAGTCCTCCTCCAGGAATATCGGTCAGGCAAGTTTTAGCTAGCACTGATTGATTAAATAGATTCATCTCACTTAAACCAAGACCGCCAGCTGCCTTTGATTTTGTCAAAGTATCCCACTTAATCCAGTAGACGCTTTTGGCCTCCAAATCACCACTCCACCAGAACTTTTGGTGTTGTTTATCACACTCACAAGTGTATAGTAATATTTTTTTTTCAGATTATCTACCCAATTGGTTTAAAGAGTTTAAAACAATTCTAATAAAATAAAGCAAAGCAAAATAAGTCAACGCAAACTTAAGGCAATAAAGCAAAACAAAACGAACTAAAGCAATGAAACTAAATTACTTGCAAACTAAGTAACAAAAGTGATAACAAACCGAGATATTGCAATAAAGTCAACAAATTACCCAACAAGTTTTGCCTATTATCTATACGACAAAAGTCACATTTGATTATAACTTGGGCGAGAATTGTTAATTTACCACTCTAACTTTCTCAAGCCCACAATGATTTAATGTCAAAGTTTCACTCCTCTATCTCTGGGAAGATTAATAACAATGACAAGGCATTAATTTCAATCAATTATACTTAATGAAATCACTACTACTCCCAACTACCCCATGAATATAGCCATGCATCTAAGCTTGTTGTTCATTTGACTACACTTATTGTTGTTTCTCAAGCAAATATTAAATGTTCAAATTAAATCCCTGACATGGCCAATTTTAAGCATTTTAACATTAAAACAATGTCAATGCGCAATAGGCAATAAGTAATCAACAAATTATCACTTTAGTTCATGAGGTTAGATAATTAAGTAATCTAGCCACTAGATTCCATTAAAAACCATGATAACACATAAATCAAGTGAAAATAAACAAAGCCCATAATTAAACTAAACACAAGTAAACAAGATTTGAAGGGAATATGAAACTTAGAACTTGAAATTGAAAAAAAATATATGCCTTAAAGCTTGATCCAAAGCATCATGAACATAAACCTGGAATTAATATTCTGTTTTGAGTGGCTACAAATAAAATGAAAATTACAAAAATAAAAGTTTTAAGACCCTATTTAAAGGTTGCACCTAAAATAGCACTAAACCCTAGGTGATTTTTACCAAAAATACATTTACAAAAATGGGAAAAAGAAAAAAATACACTAAATCTAGCATCATGACTTGTCATCAGTCCACATTCTTCCTTCAGCACACATGTCATGCCCTTGACGAGGTGAGTCACGACCGTGAAACTCCTCCAGATCTATGTCACAATCGTGGCACATGGAAGTCATTGTCGTGAACTGATACGTCCTTGACTTGTCTCATGACCCTGACTTGTGTTTCATTGTCGTGGCTTTTCATGGTTCCTCGCGCTCTCGATCTTTTCATCCATTTTTCTTTATTCTAGCATCTTTGCTTGAATTTTCGTGGTTCTTTGGTCTTTTACACTTTTCTTTTGCTTCCAAAGGTTCCATTTTCATTTTCCTACCAAAAACAACAAAACACAGATAAGATTTCCTTGGATTAAATATAACTCAAAGCCAAAACATATAAAAATTATAGCATATACATGATATAAAGTGTGTTTATCAACTCACCCACACTTATCTATTTGTTTGTCCCCAAGCAAATTAAGTAAAAGTCTAAACAAAGTTGTTATATACTTAGCTCTCAATCACCCTCTTTTCCCCCACACATAGCAAGTTCCAAATCGATACACATCGAATAATTAAGACTAGACATCCTTGCCGCCAGGGTAAGTGACAACACATGAGTGAGTCTCTACAAATTAACTGCCTCTTAAGGATAGTTAAAACCCACACCTTCGGAAGTAATCGCTCTAAGCACTTGAAGGTGTTTAAAGGCTTGTGTTTACGCTCCTCAACACCTAATAGGTCTTAACCATGACTTACCAATTTGTCAAGACTCCACCACTAGAAAGTAAGAACTAGCAGACCAGTCAAAAGATCTTTGTTATTGGTTGTAATGGGGCTAAGGTCGGGGTATCATGTGGGAAAATTAAAGCTAAAGTTGAGAGACAAACGGTTAAACCACACATCATGCAATTTAAAAAAAAAAAAACATTTAGAGACAAAATCAACACACACACAAAAAGCATATTACTTCAACAACTTAGTTCAATTCATCCACAAACATTAAGCTGCCAACACTTCTTCAAACGAAACAAAAATAAGATAGTTCCTTTCACCTCTTTATTGCTTTTCTTTTTTCTTCTTTTCTTTTCTTATTTTTTTCTTTATTCTTCTCCTTTTTTTTTTCTTTTTGTTTTTCAATTTTCTCTTCTCTTTTCTTTTCATTGCATAATACATCCATATTCAATATCCACAAATCAAGACAACCCTTTTTTTCATATATACACATGGATGTTCAAAACTTAATTATTTTGAAACAACATAATCAAAGCAAACAAAACACACAACACTTAACATGCAACTAGAAAAATTTTGTTGTCTCTCTCAACTGCGGTGCGAAAAGTGAGTTTCAAAGGAAAGGAATAATTAGTTCAAATTTGGCAAAAAATAATCAAGAAATTCGCCTAAGCTCAAAGGAGTTCACTAAGAATAGAAGTTAGGTTAGAAGAAAGAAAAGGGTCTATGGCAAAGGGTTTAAACCTAAGTGCTTTCGTCTTCCCGGTGTGGTAGGCTTAAAGATGTGGTATCGATATGTATGGCATGGCAAGCTTTAGAAGTTACCTACTAGAGTTGGAACATACAAAAAGACATCATGGAGTACGTGTAATGTTACTCTAAGGCTCAAAACTCACATGGTTCAATTGTGTGGATCTTATGCTAATCCTATGAGTTGGTTACCACATAGTGTCTTGCATTAAGCTCAAAACAACTTCATTTGTCAAAATTTTATTCAAAAAAATACATAAATGGAAGAAGTTAACCACACACAATCCCCATTTAAGCTTATGCAAATATTATTATTCAAGCACAATTAGAGATAAAAGCAAGAAAGAAAGCAAGCAAGCAATCAAAAACCCTCTACACACTTAAGATGAATGTTGTCCCCAATTTTCAAAAAAGAAAAAGTAAATCTGGATGCAACAACAAGAAGAGCGCAACAGCAGGGACAAGTCCAATATAATTAAAATCAATTGAAAGTAAAAAGGACAGGGTTTAGAAAACTTCTCTATTTTGTGTCCTTCTTTTGAGGTGGGTCATTGTTGGTTCAACCCTTGAGTTTGGCAGCAAAATTAAAGATGAGTTAGCATAAGCAAATAAAAGTGCGTGCAACTAATGTGCCTTATACAAAATTTGTGGGGCCTAATAAACTAATGATGTGTCCTACATGCATGTGATGAATGCAAAGTTCTAAGAAATGTTATGCTAACGTCAATGCATGAATGAATTATCTCGAATGTATTAACTATGAACACAAATGCATACTAAGTGTGAAATGCACAAAATGGAAAAATAAAAGATTAAAAAAATGTGTAACAATTCATGAAGCCTAAACTATATGCAAATGCAAGTAAATTGAACCATGTTTCATACCACCATGGACGGGTCATCACCTCCATTTTCTTCATCATCATCACTAGAGAAGTCTTTGAAGAACTCTTCTCGGCATGGGAGTGGTGGAATCTTAAGCATCGACGATTGATGTAAGCATGTGGACGCCTTCGTAAAGTAATCAATTATGGCCTCTTGCATCCATTTCAAGGTAAGCCATTTGACGCATAATCTTTCCTTGAGTAAATTGTTGTCGACTTATAGCATTAAGATGACGTTTTTCCACCACACTAGCAATTTGAGTCGATGTGGTCTCCATATAAATGAGCCATCCAGAGCTTGACTTTCATCGCTTGAACTTTCTTCATGTTCATAACTTTGTGAAATGGTCCTTTATGATATGGCCTTAGAAGCTAAGGACCTTAGAGTTGCTTTTGAAGAAGATGGATTCTTAGAAGAGCTTCCCTTCTGGGCCATTTGCTTGAATATCTTCTTTGGAGGTTCCTTTGGAGAAGTAGTGGAAGAACCCACTTCGTTTTTGTTTGCAGGTGTTTTGTTTGAAAGAGAATTTTCTTTTTGTGGTTGAACACCCTCTAAAGAAGGATTCCTAGGCATCTTGTTGGACTTAGCCATGAAGCTTCTTGAAATCTTTCACCAAGACTTGCACAAAAGCACCGAAAGGAACAAAAACTTGCAAGAACCAAGATGAGGTTAGCTTCGCAAATGGAGGAAGGAAAACCTTAGGGGTTGAAAAATAGTGAAGGAAATGAAAAAAATTTAAGAATTTACGGCAGGTTTTGCAAAATTTGAAAGATTGTGTTGGGTTATGTGAAGGGAAAATACAACGAAATTTTAAAAAAAAATTCACATTGCCAATTGCAAATATCCATTTAAACAATCGATACAAACAACAAAGAAGGACTTGCGAATGTTTACCTGGCAAAAACAGCTAATATTGGCGAACAACACGATCTAGTAAAAACTTATTGATTCTTTTGTGTTCAACCAACCACTCTACAACACCGAAAAAGTATGGTGTCTCTATCATTATCCACATCATGTTGGTCCAGAATCACCTCTAGGAGTTTGTGGCTCAGGACTGGGCCTAAATCGATGCATTATGGACCTTTTAAGGAGCATGGTGCTTAGGGTTTTTATAAAGAAGGATGGCAAAGGCAGTAACGTTGTGATCTCTTTATCTAGGACTTATGATAACAACATTCACTTAAAACACCATTAAATAATGTAGTCTAATTAAGGTTAGGGTTTCCTTAATTAGCCCACATCAAAGGAAATACCTTCATATCATGTAGGAAGATATTCTAAATCCAATTGGGACTCATTATGGCTAACCATGCCCTCTTTTTAAGTGAAATGTTTTGACTACCAAAGGATTATACCTTTGAGAGGAGAAGTTGGTCATCTCAGTATGGCTAAGATGTAAGATGGCTAACACGACCACGATCTTAATCATGTGCCCTTTACAGACCATTACTTATTTATATCTTAATGGATTTTGGATTAGTCATAAATATGACTTAAAAGACTTAAAACCATAAAATGCACTTCCTACGTCCGTGAAGCTTTGGTGGATGAAAACCAAGAGGTAAAAGATATACTCTTTGTGAGATACCTCACTGTGTCTAAAGTGACATATTTTCTCCCTTTTCATTGGACGAAAAAATGGCATAGTAACAAAAACCAACAAGGCATATTCTTTGTCCATAAATTCCTGCACTGGGACAAACTAAAAGAATTTTTCACTATTTATATGAAATTTAAGGAACTAAACCCTTGAGGATCACTCTATTCGAATGGAAGAGTTTTGGAGGAAGACGAGGAAAATGATAAGGAAGAAGGTTTTGGTCATTTCATCTAAGGTCGTCACTGAATTTTTTGTTCATCTACATACTCAGGTGATAACCATTTAACTTATCTACCTCGGACTAGTGCGGATGTTCTTGATTATGACTAAAGTGGGAGCACGGTTCCTAATTCTTGTGAGAATAGGGAACTTCATTCCAGTGTGAGTTCTTGACTCGAATGGGAGTTTTGAACTTTATCCTAGTGGGGGCATTTTGAATGTCATGATGAACATGTGTGTGATATGTTTTTTCTGAGTTTCGAAAATGCGTAGTCCTAAAAGGGATAAAATCTCAAGGCAAGATTTTTTCAATGAATGAATTGGTCATGACCCTTTTAGCAATTGCACAAGTCGAGGATGAACTATAAAAGGTTCTCTCATCACAGTAAAATCATGAAGGTTTATGGCAAAGAGAATGCAAACAACATTTATAAGATTGAACTAAAGTTGAGTAGTGTTCGATCTACCCAAAAGGTGAAGGCCTATGAGGAATATATGGATGCAAGATCAAGTAAAAGTTCGATAATAGTATCAGTAGTCGCGAGTTGTAAAACAAAAGGAGATATACCTTATGTAGACATTCTCATTTTATCATAAGATTTGTCTTCATTTAATTCACTTTGGCCATGAGGACTAATCTATACTTCAAGACCTCTTCTTCTCAATAAAGAGTTTGGCAAATGTAATGGCTCAACCTACATGTTTCATCATGCAAGACAACAAACAAAAAGTTGTTTGGCCTTAGTGAGTCTTCAAGAAATCAGCATTTTCAAATTCATTATGACAATACCAAATACTCTAGATTGAACCTTGTCATTCTAACTTTGCGTGTAAGTGACACACTTATAGCTAAAAATGATCGAGCATGCATGTATGACATTAAGGATTTATTGTGATCCAACCTTGAGATAATGTATATGGTGGTCCTTTGAAATGAGATTTCAAGGATTGTTAAAGTAAGCTATTGTCCCTCTTTAATAAGAATATATCTACAAAATCTTGAATGCTTTAATCTAGACATGGCCAAAGTGAACCGGAACTGTAGAACCGGATTATTCAACACTAAAACTTGTTGGAGAATTTTCGGTCTATGCTTTGGATAGCAAAATCGACTTGAAATAAAAGATAGAAATCAACACCAATAATTTAGAGTGGTTCGGCCAACTAGATGCCTACATCCACTACTTAAGTCTCACCACTTAGGATTTCCACTATAACGGTGATTGATTACAACTCAATCCAACAAAGTCAATACATGAAGCTTATTCCGGCTCAAGACCCTCAAGGCCTACACAATGCTATTTTCCTTAAGTTCAGCCTTTACAATATTATTTTCTATAGGCTTATAACAAACCTATCTCATACTCTCAAAGTGTATACAAAAGGATTACAAAGAATGAAGTTGTATGCTAGACTTGAATATTTGAGTTTGATGCTTGAATTTTGATCTCTATCTTGATTTGTTGTTTTCCTTGGTAGGAATTGATATGAAATTTGGCTCAATGAATTCTGATATTGTTCAGCATATTTTTTGACATTTTCTTGATGTATTTATAGCTATTCCATCCAATATGAACGTTGTTTTGAAGAATATAGACGTTGGAGTTCATTTAATGTTGTTGTAACTTTATGTCACCTTCATAATGTATGTTGCCATTACAAGACATACGTTGATCATGCACTTGTTCCAGATGACGTACGTTGTAGTTACAAGACGTGCCTTGATCAATTTTAGCTTCCCATATAAAATATGTTATTCTTTCATAAAGTACATTGTGTTTTACCACAATGTACGTTATCTTTTCATAAAGTGCATTGAACTATACCTCAATGTACGTTATCCTTTCATAAAGTACTTTATTTGCTCCTTCAGCATTTCAGTGGATTCTTTTATAATTTTGAGCTTTCCAATGTGTTCCAGTTCAAGCCAAACATTTTGCCCTTCGCCAAAACTTTTTGCTGATCATAAAAAAACATAAGGAACTTAAAGTTGATCACCCATGATACAACAATCTCTCCATTTTTTATGATGACAAAACTTTAAAGAATTAAAGCTACATCAAAGGCAACAACATTTGATCAAGGATTTCATCATTGTCATTTTGTTAATATCATGCAATAGTGAATGCAAAAAATTTTCTACCCCTTTCAAATAAACATATAAGCATATTCAACATCTCTCCCCCTATTTGCTTCAAACCAATGCACATGTTTAAATCAACACATTAAAAAATTCATGCAAATAACAATAATCTAACCAAAAATAAAAAACTGCATGTAATATAAATGAATGAGATTTTAAAGAGTACATAGTATGCCGAAAGACATACATTTGCCGATGGATCTCAATCATCACTTAAAGAAGAACTATAACGTCTAATTTTATTTTTATTTTTCTCCTTAACCTCTCCATCTCTTTTTGTTGAAGCTTTTTGTTTTTCAAAAACTTTTTATAAGTTGCTATCCTTTTGGAGTAGCATTTGAGCTCTTCATCCTCCTCTTCATCTAAGCTCATTTCCCCTTCACTCTCCTTTTTTTTTTGAAAATGAGTAGAAGCTTTCAATGCCTTGCCTTGCTTAAGTCTTCCATCTCTTGACCTTAGCACAATCTCATAGTTTATGAGTGACCCAACTAAGGCACTAAACTCTAATGAGTTTAAGTCTTTGGCATCCATAATGGCAGTGACCGTTGCATTCCATTCTTAAGGCAAAGACCTCAAAATCTTCTTCAGTTTATCACTACTAGACATTGATCTTCCAAATGACGCAAGACCATTTGTAATTTTTGCAAAGCGATCAAGCATGTTGTTGATGGTTTCATCCTCTCTCATGGTGAACAACTCATAGTCATGTAGAAGCATATTAATTTTGGTTTCCTTGACTTGAGTTGTGCCTCTATGAGTCACTTCAAGCATTTCCCATATCTCCTTGGCATGCTCACAAGAGAAAGTTTCTTTTGTATTCTTCTTAACTCAAAGCACAATATAATAGTTGAGTAGCTTTTGAATTTCGACTTAGAAACTTCCAATCTTCATCATTAATGTCTTCATACTTCTTAGGGTGCCATCATTATTCTTAGGAATTTTAGGACCAAGAACAATCACCTTCCAAAGATTTATATCATATGCTAGAATAAAAATAGACATTTTCTTCTTCCATGAAATAAAATTAGAGCCATCAAATGAAAGAGGGATATAGAGAGAAGCACCGGGAATGCATGGAGGAGAAGGAAATAAATCCATTTTTTAGATGCAGATTTTCGCTCTAAGGTTGTTAAGCCTTCTTGAATGGAGACCCACTCTGATACCACTTGTTGGAGAATTTTTTATCTATGCTTTGGATAGTGAAATCGACTTGAAATAAAAGAGAGAAATCAGCACCAAGAATTTAGAGTGGTTCAGACAACTCGATGCCTACGTCCACTACCTAAGTCTCACCACTTAGAATTTTTGCTATAACGGTGATTGATTACGGCTCTGTGATAACCCTCCCGTTCTGATCGATTCTCTATAGCGTTCTGACCAACTCTGACAACGTCTTTGGTAAACTTCATTCTGTTGATAATGATTTTCGCTCATTGAAAATTTGATCCTCGAAAGCTTGAGGTGATCTTTGATGTTTTAAGAACATTTAAGGTGTTATTTTTGTGCCCTAACCCAATATGTAAACATTGTCATTTCGGTTTATTCAATAATAAAGAAGCATTTTATTTCTATGAAATATTATCTGTTTTATGAAGATAAAACTCCATGAATAGTTTATTCTTCTTTGTGCCATCAAGTTCGTGACTTGATAGTAAAACCATAAAGATAAACTGAATACTATTGTAAATGTCCCTGATCGATCATTATCATGGGAATGATAATGAATTAAAGATTAGTATGTTGCTAAGTGGATAATCATATTTTACTGATTATGGATATGAGATATCAACTTAGAACATAGATGCATGTTGAGGAACATGTATTGGACTGACCCGCTATGAAAGCACTTCATGGATCGTTGTCACAAAGTAGATTTCATGCAGTGGTAATGTTTGAGTCGTCTGACTGAAACTCACTATCGACTCCTACATGAGGAATCATATGTTTTGACTTAGTCAAACGCTATTAGTAACAGGGTAACAATAAAGACTATGATTGGATATGTCATGAATCATGTAGAGGAGTGATAGTGAGAATGATGGATTTATTCCTCTTTTGAAGAGTGATATCTCTTGGCCACTTGATGAGTATGATTGATGGAATGAATGAATACTCAAATGAATTGATAAAGGAGTTTATCAATGTCATTTGTTATATCAATCTACCCGAGATCAAAAAACATGTTAAGCTATATAAGGTTGACATATGACCATGCCTTATGCTTAGATGAAATATCGGGTGACAAAAGGACTATACATCAGACTGTGAAAGGCTAACTCGGATCACCGATGACCACTCAATTTTGGGTTGTCATAATGTATTACTAGATATCGCTTATGGACTTTGGGCCTAAAGGTTAGGACAATGCCCATTGCCAATTTCGAGTTGGCCTATAGGGTCACATACAAAGAATGAATTGGATTGATTACAAAATATTCTCTATTAGTGATGAATGAATTATTAAGATGGTTAATTTGATTAATCAATAATAATTCAAGGTTTTATAATTTATGTGTTAAATAAGATTTAATACATAGTTCATTAATGTGATGTGTTTTAATATGAATCACCTATTATCATGGGTTAATTGTTTAATTATGCGTGATATAATTTGGCCCATGTATGAGATTTATATTATGGTAATATATCATATAATTAAAAAGCCCAACAACATTAAGAAACCCATCATGAAATTCGGCCAAACCCAATGAGATTAGGGCATGAGGAATTTCGGCACTTAAAAATAGGAAAGGAAATTCAGCTATCACTTCCTATTTTTTAGGGAAATTAATCATTGTATGACAAGGAAGAGATTTTGGCACACATATGCACATCTAATTAGGATTTATATTCTTGTATGATAAGGAAACCCTAATTAGGATGTAGTTTAATATGACTATAAATGAATTTGGCACTCTTCTTGTACTAAAGGAGAAAACCGAAATCTAGTGTGACTAGGAATGAATTCGGCTCACTTCTTGCACAAAAGGGAAAACCGAATCCTAGTAGGGCAAGGAGAAGGGGAATTTTGGTTCCTATGTGCTTCCTATCTAGGTCAACTCATATGCCTAGAAAGAGGCTTGCACCCCTTTCCATTTAATCATCCATTCGAAATTGTGTGCCTCACTTCAAAGAGAGAAAATATTTTATGAGCTTTAGAATAGTGATTCTAAAAAGTGCTAGTACACTGCAATCATTCCAAGGTAAGTTCGTTCATGTGGATACATGTAGCCACGTTCGTGAAAAAGCAACGTGATTCCACAAGGTGATTCGGGTTCTTGGTGCTTAGAGCTACATCAATGTTTCATACAACCGATCGATCAAGCCTTAGTGAAAGGTAAATCATCCAAACTTAATTATATATGTTGATATGCATGGGTCCTTGGGGGAATTCAAGGCATTAAATTTTTGTTATATCCACTGTCATGAATGTATATGAATGTCATATTTGAGTTGTGAATCCCAACAGTGGTATCAGAGCCACTTGCATAATCAACATATATAATTCTTTTATATGTAATATAATTGACATGTATGATTGATTCGGCCTTGTTATGCTCTTGTTGCTATATAATTAAACACTTGTTTAGGGATTAATTTAGCAATATAAAATTGGACTTTATATGTTAAAGGCTAAATGATTGTTGAGTTGATATAGGATGTTAAGATTCAACTAGAAAGTCGATTAGGTTTATAAGCAGTTTTTATAATGTGATTATAAATGTGTTGAATCATAATGTGATTATGAGATTCAAGTATTAATGAGATTAATACATATTGAAGGTTTAAATTAGCACCTCGTTTCATGAGCAATGCGAATTATAAACCTCTCTCGCAACCG
>CAODLS011429161.1:0-16612 GCA_948243855.1 Flueggea neowawraea | reverse complement strand
ACGTGGTTGAAAATGTTTCGAGTTAATACTAAAAGCTACACTAACAAATCATTCGTTCATATAATCGAGCTTTGGTTTTCGAGGTAAAACCTTAACCCTAATCATTTATGATTGATGTGCTTGGATCCTTAGTGGAATTCTAGGATAATTTTTTTTTTATTTCCGCTGCCTTTATCCTTGTGTGAATGTCATATTTAGTTATGAATTCCAACAAGGAGAACTTGTCTCTGCCTGAACTTGGTTTTGTTGAGTTTGTGCAGATGTTGTATAAATTGACTGAGGAACTCGAGAAGTATAATCAGCTGATTGAAGACTGGTATTAGGAAGATCTGAGGTTGAATATCGTGGTTTTGTATAAGGTACGTGAATGACCGAAGGAATTTGAGAAAGTCTTCCTAAATCGATAGTTGAAGAAGCGGAAGCATTATCAAGAATGTTGGAACTTGTGGATTTCCTGGCGAAAGAAAGTCTAACACTACCATCCTGGAATTGAGCAATTTCTCTAAGCTGAGAGTTAGGCAAAGAGGATTTGGAGGTTCAGGGGGAACAATGCTCTATAAAAGCCAATGTTCTGGTAGGGTAATATCTTTCCAATTTATGGAAAGTGGGATTATAGTATTAGATTTGGACATATCTGTTTGAAGTAAGAAGGTTTCACCCTTGACACTTTGATGAAGATGTTTGGAATTAAAAGCAGATTCCATAGTTTTGTAATAAATTCTGTAAATTGATGCAACTGGTATGGATCCTGCAAGCATTTTATAATTATAAGTTTTAATTTGTAAAACTAAAGTTTTTAAGATGTTGGGATCATTTAAAGAAACTGTAAGATTTGGATAACAATTAAAAGAGATTGGACCACTACAAAGGCTAGACTTTACTGAACTAAGAAGAGAATTTTCAAAGTCCAAAAACCTTGCATCTCTTAGAACAGCTAAAATCGAAGAATTTAGCCCTTCCTTTGTAAGGGGTTTAAAACCAACCTGAACTAAGCCAATATGAATATATTTGAAATTCTTTTCTTTTTATTTTTTAATAGATTCTTTGGATAAAAGAGTAAGAGATTCAAAAGGTTTGGAGATTTGTGTATCACATTCTTCTGTTTTGATCGAAAAATTAGTTTTGAAAAGATTGTATTTGGAAGTTTTGTAGATCTGATCCCTATGAATCTTTGGAATGTGTCAATCATCGATAGATTTTTGAAAATGTTCTATGACATACTCTTCAGTATTAATAATCTTCTTTGAACTTGAAGAAGTGGTAGAAGAGCTTGAATAGGAATTGGATCTACAAAATAAATCCATTAAAGAAAGTTTTTGAAATCAAGTTTTCCTACAGAAGTGGAGACGATTACTTGAAATCATTGCCCCTTGGGGTCTCACTACCAACCAATGTCTTCAAACTCTAAGAGACTCAGAAAACTCAATCTCTAGGATTGGTCTAACAAAAATATAATATAAATCTACTCCCTCCCCTTGGCTCTGATACTAGTGATTTCCAATGGTATAAAACCAAATTCCTTACCAGAATCATGCTCCGAGAAGATTCTAATCAACCATTCTGAAAAGAGAAATTTATCGTTGGTCTTCCTACTATCATAAGCGAAAAAGTCAAAACTCGCATTCGTGAACAATATGGTGATCAAATCCCCTATTCAAATTTCGCATACGGTTAATGCATTAGCTTCACCCAACAAGAAGGATTAAAAGCATGCCGTTACCTTGAATTCCACAGAAAGCTTCAAAAAGAATTAACTCGATCAGGAACCCAACTTGGTGTTTTTGTCAAATGTTTGATATGTCTAACAAATCTTGTTGCAACAACTGTACTAAACACCCTTCCAAGAAAACCCAACACAACAAAAAAACCGTATACATCTTCCAAGACATTTTATCAAAAAGAAAGATACTACAAAATGCCCAACAGACAATATTCCAAACGCACTCGACCTAAATCACAACCAAAACCCAATTCCAATAAATCTCTAAAAGACATTACATGTTATAAATGTGGCAGAAAATTTGTCATTTCACTCACCTGCTGTCCAAAGCTGACAATCCAGTCAAACCCCACCCGGTGGTAGTCGTACTGGCAGGAACAGGAAGCTGGAACAGTTACATCCATAACAGATATCAAAAAAATATTGTTGGTACTGTGGTGGTACCAAATGCATGATATACATGTGCAGATGTTGACCCTTGAGGTCACTGAAAGCCTAACTCGAAAGAGAATCTATCACTCTAAACCCAAAATCAGGAATCTACTCAAAATTACAGTTATGTCCTCGACCCAAGTAAAATTACATCTTAGTCCTCATACTTCCCAAAATTTCCAACTTAGTCCTCAATGTGTTCTACTAGTCTTCCAATTAATTAAATCATCAAATAAAACCCATAACTCTTTGAAATCATGAGGTATAGAAAGTTATAAGTTAAGCCCCTAAAAGCACGGCTTACTCAAGTAATTTAGAGGCTTACCCGAGTAACTTCCCCTTGAATTACTCGAGTAAGAAATGTCTTACTCGAGCAACTCCACATTGGGTTCACTCGAGTGATTCCCTGCCCAGAAAACTCCACATTGCTCCTAAATAACATCTAGAATATTATTCTATACACCAATACAACAATGTAACTCGAAATCACTCCAAAATCACTCCAACTCAAAATGGTTCATACCCATTTATGAACACCTTCGATTCTTATAATTTTGAAATTAACCTAGGTGTTTCTAGACTCCCAAAGCCATATTTCATTAACCCTAACACTCATTCTCATCAGAAACACCAAGAGCAAAAATCCAAAACCCTAGTTCTAGCCGTCACTCCCCAAAATGCCCAACAAAGGAATACATTCAAAGAGAAAATGGAAGCAACAATAATGGAAAAAGATAGATCTTACCTCAAGAAATCAATGGTAGACAATGGAAGAGGAAAATGGACGAATTTGGGAGTAAATGTGGCTATTGGAAGGAGTAAATGATGAAGCAATGTCGGGTGCAGGTATTAAATAGACCTAGATAGCAAAACGCAGCATTTTGCTAAATGCCTGAGTTAATTCAAGACTTACTCGAGTAACTCAGAATGTTAATCGAGTAACTCTAGCCCCCAACGAAAATCCAGGCCTTGCTTACTCGAGTAAGTCCAAAGCTCACTCGAGTAACTCTCGATCCCAAAACACATGAAGTCTGAACCCGACCCCATCCACTCGAGTAACACCAAAACCTACTCGAGTAACTCTAAGCTCATTCACCCAAGAAGGATTCTCTAACAACACCAACACCTAGGCAACATCTCTGAATCCCAAGGATTGGATCGGAGATGAACAGAACTACAAAGACCTATGTCAGAATTTGACGGGCTATTACAAGATTCTTTCTCAAGTCTGGAACATGACGAACACTTGACAATGTCTATACGATTCCATCTTGCATTTTGATTCAGATTGGTCTTGTCCCAATAATTTTTCATGTTGCATTGTTTCCCATCAAGACAACTCCACCTTTAACAGATTCATAAGTGGAGAACCAATCCCTATTCGGAAACATATGATAAGAACAACCAGAATACATAATCCATTCATCTTTAAGCATGCATCTTTCATTGTTAGTAAAAAAAAAAGATCATCAACAAACATGTCTTCTGCAACACTAGCCTCGACGGATTTATCTTTATGAGACTGCTTATTTTTCAGTTTAAAATAGTCAGCCTTAACATGCCCCTTTTCCTTACAATAATTACAGGTCAAATTCTTGTGTCTAGACTTTGATTTGCTCTTCTTTTTACTATCAGCAGGCTTTCTCTCAGTTGGTCTTCCTCTGGCAACCAAACTATCACCCTGATTACCACCCGCATTACTACTTAATTTATTATCATTCAGGTTTCTAGAGCATAAAGCAGACTGAACATCTTTCAGATTTATAGTACTTTTTTCATATAGTGTAGCATCTCGAAAGGGCTTGTAAGATGGTGGTAGTGAACATAATAATTCAAGGGTAGCATCAACATCATCAACAACCATATCTACATTCTCTAAATCTAGCAAGATAGAATTATACTCATCAACCTGAGAATTGATAGATGTACCTTCTTCGATCTCGAAGTTTTAGAATTGGAGTTTGGCATGCAGCTTATTGGTCAAGGATTTGATCATGTACAATGACTCCAACTTTGCCCACAACCCCGCAACTGGTTTTTCTTTAAATACTATCTTGAGAACTGAGTTTTCCAAACAAAATTGTATTGCAATCACAACCTTTTCAATCTGATATGCGGTCATAGTTTCTAGCATTCTATCTTTTCCCAATAAAGCTTTGTGCAACCCGTTTTGAATCAATACTCCTCTCATCTTGATTTGCCACAAAGCAAAACTTTGACTATCCTCAAATTTCTCTATGTAAAACCTTGTACTTTCCATTTAAAATGTTGGTGTTAAGCAAAAGTTCTTATACCAGTTTTTTAGGGATTGAAGGATTGATCGACGGTGCCAACAATCTTAAATAGCAAACAAATAGAGAAAACACAAAATTATGTGGTTCAGCTTTTAAGCCTAAGTCCACGGGAGAGAGAGGAGTGAAATCCACTAAACAAAATAAGAAATACAAGTGTGGAGAATATCTCTCAAAAAAGCAAAACCCAACTCCCCCCAAAGTTTGTCTCTCAAATGTACAAAATTAACTAAGAGGATTCAAAAATATTTTGGACCTAAACAAGAGACCAAACTAACAAACTCTTTCTTACCTCTTACCACCAAAAGCTTTCTTTTTTTTCTCTCTAGTCACTCGCATGCACTATTGTGCTCATCCTTTTTGTATTTATAGTGTAATTGGCTTGTCCTCTAAGTTCAATTATGTGGCTCTCATTTTCCAAGTAAAATACTTGGCTTAGATTAATTTCCCTAGTCATTAAGTATTGAGAAACAAGATAAGATAAAAGATAAGATGTAGTGATGTGTATTTTGACCAACAAAATGTTTGACTTGGGTTTGGGCTTGGACTTGGATCTCTTAATGGGCCATGAAATAATTCAAGACATAATAACATGCAAATTCAACCTTCTCTTAGAATTGGTCGTGATAGTTTGGGAGTGGTTTCCAGTGGGTCTAAGAAAGTGCAAGCAATTAGTGTAAGCAAAAATTCTGGGGTTGTGGTCAATGGAAGTATTGTTAATAAAAGAAAAGAGAAAGTTGAGTGTGTGGGAGTTATTAAGAAAGTGTCTGCCTTGGCTGGTGGTGAAGCCTCTGGATGGTGGGACAATGTTCGGAAGTTGGAATGTTAGAGGGTTGAACGACCCTCTTAGACAAACATAGGTGAAATCTTTGATTGTCGAGCAAATTCTCTATGGATCAGTTGGTTCATGTTACGGTAAGTATGGCAAATTATGTTGTGCGATGGACAGTTGTCTATGGCTTTAACTATCTTACTGACGTAGTGGAAGCAATAGGATTAAAGGGGATAACTATTGAATCTGTTGATTCGTGCACGAATACCAAAAAATAATCTTCTATAAACCTGTTGATTCGACAAATACCCAGGAAATAGGCACCAAATATCGTTGATTCCCATAGGAATACCGAAATTTGGAAAAGAAAAAGGGCATTCACGCCAAAACATTATTATCAAACTCCCCCACTAAAGAAATAAGAATGTTACATATTCATAAGGTGTAGACAATACCCTAATAAGAGTCCTAAAGAAAATAAACTAGCGAAACAAAATAATTTAATATTCCTACACAAGAAATATGAATAAAATAGAATCCTAATGTATAATTAATTTTTTTTATCATGGAATTGTTTTTTTGCACCGCATCATTGTCCACAGGGTGGAGAGAATTCGCCCTCAAATTGTGACCATGTTTAAATCGTTCGTCAAAGATCTCACGGATTTGATGATCCATGTCCCTTTCATAGAACATTTTCAAGCCGTTGATGTCTTATTGGTGGCATGGTCATTCTTCTTTGATTCCAAATGATGTAGCGGAAGCAATAAGATTAAGAGGGATAACTATTAAATTTGTTGGTTCGCGCATGAATACCAAAAAATAATCTTCTATAAACCTGTTGATTTAACCAATACCTAGGAAATAGGCATTAAAAATTGTTGATTCCTATAGGAATACCGAAATTTGGAAAGAAAAAAAGGAAGCACTCACGTCAAAACATTATTATCAAACTCTCTTGCTAAAGAAATAAGAATGTTACATATTTATAGGGTGTAGAAAATACCCTAATAAGAGTTCTAAAGAAAATAAACTATCAAAAAAATAATTTAATATTCTTGAACAAGAAATATGACTAAAATAGAATCCTAATGTAATTAAAAAAATAAATCATGCAAAAAAAATAAATCATGGAATTCTTTTTTTGCACTGCATCACCTACTCAACATTTCGTCTTGTGGGAAGACTTGAAGAGAATTCCTGGTGGTTGGATTGTACAAGGTGATTTTGGTGTCTTGGTTTCTAATTCTCAACGGATTGGTGGAGTCTTTATAGAGGAATGTGGCACTGATTTTGATGATTGTTTATTACATTGTGGCTTGAACGAATTAAAAATAAGGGGTGTTTCTTGGACTAATAATAAAAAAGGGTAGGAGTGGCATAAACTGGATATGGCTTTGGTTAATATAAACTAGATAGATTTGTTTTAGGCATCGGAATATGTTTCTCTACCAGTATTGGTCATCTTAGGGATGGTTTTGTAATAACTTGGCCTCCTTTTAGATTCTTCAATATGTGGGTTTCCCACGCCTTGTTTCTCCAGATTGTATCTTCAGTTTGGCAAAATGATATTCATGGCTTGGCTACGTTTAGAGTGTGGAGAAAATAAAAAAATTTAAAGGGAAAGTTGAAGCAGCTGAATAAACAGGAGTTTTTCAAGATCTCTGACCGAGCTTGTAATAGTAAGGAGCTACTGGATTCATTATAGTATGGTTTACAAAATGGTCGACATAACCAACACTTATTAGAGGAAGAAAGGGCTATTGTGTCTCAATATTTCCTTTTAAGGATGTTGAACCCAGAGGTTCACACTTACGAGTTTTCAACAAACGAGTTTTGATAATGAGCAAATGTGAAGGAAGCAAGAGATTTGATGGCAACCAAACGTGAAAGAAGAACAAGTCATTCACAAAGCAACTCACACACGCAATGATCGTGGATCAAACTGAAGCATTCATAAAGTTACACTTACGCACGCAAGGAAATGTGAGAATCCTGAAATTCAATGTATGTCAAAGGACTAAGTCGAAACAGAACTGCATCATTGATGATGAAGATCAATTACGCACACAATCTTCATTTACAAATGCAAAGAAAAGCTGGCACATGTAACGGATTTTCAGAATTGATTGACACATCAGGTATGATTTTCAAATCTACCAATTATGACCACGTGTGATAAGGTGTCAAATCCATCAAAATAATATTAAATAATAAAATGAGTAAAGTAGTGAGTAGAGTCGAACAACAAAGACCAGTGTGAAATTGTTTAATTGCCAAAAAAAAAATAAAATAAAGTTGATGAAAATGTAATTAAATCCGAGATTATAAGCAAGCAGAGATTTAAAATTCTCAATGAAGAATAAAATTACAACAATGAAAATGATAGAAATTCAATAATGAGAAAATACTAGCCAATGTATTTCCTCCGTTCAATCCAACCGGTTGATCACAGACACGAAAGATAAATATCAAGCATTCGAATAAACAAAGTTATAGCTAATGGTGACGCACTCGATTAACCAACCTCTTCTTATTTATCGATAGCCCCGGGATACCCAACATACTATTTTCCTAACCAATAGACAACACCAGAGACGCCCTGACAATGTTTAATCTATGACAGTATTATGAACCCTTACCCTAACTAGTGAAATCGGAAACTTCATGATTCATTTAAACTAGATTATTTAATTCCATAATATTAAATAATGTCCAATCATATACATTCAAATTATCCGTTACCTAGATTAGGACTAATGAGACACTCTATCAATCCTAAATAACAATATATTATTCATCCAATCACACAACTGACCGAATCATCCAATCAACATAAATAATAATAAAGGAACTAAGGCACAGAAACTGAATAAATATTTGAAATACTTTACAACAAATAAAATAAAAGTCTCACAACCATAACAGATTGAACTTTGAAAATAGCTCAACTAGAAAGAGATTTAATTACAAATACTAGAGGAAGAAAGCCAAAATTGAGAGCAATGTTGTCTGCCCAAGGTGTGTGTGAATGATAGATGTTGTCCAAGTGTGCATAAATCCAGAAGAACCGCCCAAGTGGAAAATAAAAGGTTTATATATGAGTCCTAATTACGAAAACCTAATTCTCCTATAAAAATAGCTAATAAAA
This sequence comes from Flueggea neowawraea, assembly GCA_948243855.1. Lineage (NCBI taxonomy): Eukaryota > Viridiplantae > Streptophyta > Magnoliopsida > Malpighiales > Phyllanthaceae > Flueggea > Flueggea neowawraea. The sequence goes on along the minus strand of CAODLS011429161.1, from coordinate 8,246 downwards.
TAATAATAATAACAATGTTAATGTATTGTTCCAGTAGTAAAATTAAGTTGGCAGCCTTCAGACACGTCCATGAAGCTCAATTCTCCAGAACTATAAGTCCCAGCACGAGGCCCAATGCAAATAGGTCAGCCTAGTCCTCGCACCCTCTATGGTCATGCCGTAGTGTAGTCAGCGACCAAAATGCACCAAAACAATACCATTTCTTTACGTTTCACTAACATTCCACCTAAACAACAAAAGAAGCCAACAAGACATAAAAACACACAAATAACAACAATTTATAATGCAAAACAAAGACAAAATGCACCATAAAATATGCATGAAATGCAACCTATCAATGTCACGGTTGCTATGTAGAACACATAAAGGTGAAGTGAGAATTGCGCATGTTACATAAGAATTGCGCACACAAGAAATATGAAGAAGGCTTTCTAGATTGTAAAATTTGCAAGATAAGGCACGCAAGAAGACAAGTTGCACACACAAGCTTTATGTTACGCATGCACGTGCCTCTAACTCAAAAGTTGAAAGTTCAAATATTTTCGACAATGGCTAATAATCATTGCACAACAGCTCTCTGCTCATTCCAACGGTCATATGGCCATATTTTGTCTATAAATAGAGACATTCTACAGAAGAGAAGAAGCTTTTTGATGAAAATCCTTAATACTCTTTGATAAAGCTTTGTTCTTCTTATTGCTCATACTCTTGGTCATTTTTTACTATTCACTTGCTATTTATACTCACTTGTGTCCATCATACTTGAAAACAGTTTAGATGTGGTGTGGAAATTGTCATCCTAAGTTCATACATGTAACTTTGAGAACTCGAAAATTTGTGTGAATGGTGTCTAGGTTTACTAGTTGAGCCCGTAAAAGCTATCTTGTTGTAAGATTCTCTAGTTGATCCCAAACAATCTAGAGGTTGTAAAGGTTTGCTAGTTGAACCCATGAAAAACTAGTGTTGTAAATGTTCCTTGTGATCTCGAAAAACAAAGGAATTTTACAAAGGCTTACCTCCATCCGGTAAGTGAGGACACTAGTGCATTCAAACTCTCTAGCGAGGCTTAAGGAGTTGGCATAAGTTAAGGAGGACTGAAACACTATAAATCGAAGACTTGTATCTCTTTTCCCTTAAACTAACTTATATTCATTGCTATCTTGTTTTTTGGTAGTGTCTTTTGCACTGTGTGAATTGGTTCATTGCTTATGTTTATGATTATTCTGCAAAAGTTTTTAAAAGGTTTTTCAAACTTGTTAAAAATTCAACCACACCCCCTCCCACCGCCCCCAACAAAGTTTTTCCATTGTAGTAAAGTCTCATCTTGTGTGTTGGTCGAAGTGACAATAGTCACATTGAACCTTGAATATGTGAGAGAACCTCGAAATGACCTTCCAGCTCTGGATCGCCATCTTGGGACAACAGAGGCTTCAAGAATTCTATAGGAAAAACTTGAATAAATTGGATTAAGCTTGGGGACCATAATTCAAAATGCTTTCATAATTCTCTTAAGGTGAGAAGTGCTACGAATAGTTTTATTAGTTTGAAATTGTTAAATGGGGAAGAAGTTATCGACCAAGGTACTATTTCTAAAGGTATGATTAGCTTCTATAAGGAGTTGCTTGGTAAAGATGATAGGCCTCGACCTTATATGAATAACAATGTAATGTTATTTGATCTGAATGTTTCACGTGAATAGGTAGAGTTGTTGTGTTTTCATGTTATAAGGGATTAGATTAGGAAGCATTATGGAGAATAAGTTGTAAGAAGGTGTTGGGTGTCGACGGATACAATACTTATTTTTTCAAAAAGTCTTGGGAGGTTATAGGGGATGAGACATATGCTATTGTGGGTGAATTTATTTATAATAGTTCATTGCTAAAGGCCTTTCATTCTACAAATTATAATTCCAAAGATTGCGAATCTGACAGGTTTGAATGACTTTTGACCTATTGCATGTTGCATTATAAGATAATTACGAAGGTTATAATGAATAGATTACGTGCAGTAATGAGTTATCTTATCTCAGAGAACAAGTCAACTCTTGTTCAAGGGATACATATTGCGGGTAATGTGCTCCTTACGTATGAGCCTGCCCAGAATTACCATTTGGAATGGGGGAAACCAAAGTGTGCTTTGAAAGTAGATTTATGGAAGGCGTATGATTCGGTTTCTAGAGATTTTATGGAAGAATTTTTGGTATGTCTTAATTTTCTGAAAAAAGTTTGTGAAAAGGATCACATGTTGTACTCATACACCTTCCTTTTCAGTTATGATTAATGGAAGTCTTGAAGGATACTTTAGGCAAGTGACCCCATGTCACCTCTTTTTTTCCTAAACCATGTTGCCTGCTGATTTTGAGTTTCATCAAGGTTGCAAGAACTTGAAGTCAAGTCATCTCATTTTTGCGGATGATTTATTTGTTTTCAGTAGTGGGAAGGAATCCTTCGTGAAGTGTATTGTGAATATTTTGTGGTCCTTTGAGCAAGTATTGGGCTTGCAAGTAAATGAAGCCAAAAGTTTGACCTTTTCAGTTGTGTTTTAGATATGGAATGGATGAATATCTTGGGTGTTTTGAACTTTCAATAGGTTGAATTCCCAACAACTTACTTGGGAGTTTCCCCTATTAGGGAAAGAGCCGGACAAGACAATCAAAAATTCTAGGAAATCCTTCCCCACTTGACTGAACAAGAGGAGTGCAATATAGACTAGTCCAAGCAAGCACAAAAATAAATCACAAACACACAAGGAACACAGAGAAATTTTTTAAGGGGGAAAACTCCTTCAAATCGAAGGATAAAAACTACGGGACCTCTCTTCGGTCAAAATAAAAGGATCCACTATAATTCAAAAATGTTTACAGTATTTACAAAACCAACAAGTGCTACAAGCACCAATAAACACAGCCACAATACCAATAAACAAGATTAACAAGTTAAGGGTAAAGAGAACAAACAAAAGGCTTCGGTTCTTCCAACGAAAACGACATTCTCGATATCAAAATCTAATCACCTCTGGCCAGCATAAACTTCCAAATTTTCTTCACCTATTTACCAAAAATCAGCTCAACTGGACCACATAAACCCTTCCAAACGAGGAGAACAATCAGAATTATCACTGTTGAAACCAAACCCAGACAACCTCTGTTATCAACCCAATAACTCACAAACCAACTGTCAAAATCCAATCTTCGCCGTTCAATTTTAAGAACGCAAAATGATGAAGAAGACCTCCAAACATAACGCCGATCTGACCACAAACAAGCCTTGAAAAGTTGACTGGAATAGGCTGGATGAGTTGGACACTTAGAGCAGAAAATTCTCTCAAGTGTTTCTTTTGGGGCTACACAAATGAGAATCACTCTCATTACCTCATGCGGCTGTTGGAACATGACTTATAAACCCCAATGGGCTTAACACAAGATGGGCCTATTGAAATTTTGAGTTTTCTCCATATAGGAAGAGGCCCAATAGCCCAACAATTCTCCCCCTCTCGACTATGTGGAGAAAGTTGCCAAACCAGAACCAAACAACATGCTTCAAACTTCAACTTAGGTAATGCCTTGGTACACATATCAGAACCATTATCTTCAGTATGGATCTTTTCAAGTTAAAATTCTTTAGAATCCAAAGCTTCACGAATCCAATGATATCTCATATCAATATGCTTTGCACAACTATGAAAAGTATGATTCTTACTAAGGTGAATAGCACTCTGACTATCACAAAACAACACATACCTCTTTTGAGTGAAGCCAAACTCAATAAGGAACTTCTTCATCCAAAGCAACTCTTTGATAGCTTCTGTAACAACAATAAATTTGGCCTCAGTAGTGGACAATGCAACACACTTCTGCAGTCTTGACTGCCATGCTACAGCTCCCCCTGTAAAAGTAATCAAATACCCGAAAGTAGATTTTCTCGAATCTACATCTCCAGCACAATCAGAATCAATATAGCCAACAACAATAGGTTTTTCACTCCCAAAGCAAAGTTTCAACTAGAAGTGCCTCGGAGATATCTCAAAATCCAATTGACTGCCTTCCAATGCTTCTTTCATAGATTAGACAAAAATCTACTCACAGTGCCAATTGCATAAGCTGTATTGGGCCTAGTGCAGACCATTGCATACATTAAAATTCCAACTGTAGATGCATAAGGAACCTTTTGCATATATTTCTTCTCTTTCTAATTAGAAGGAGATTGATCAACACTCAATCTAAAAGATGTAGTAATGGGTGTACCTACAATTTTAGCCTTATCCATGTTGAATCATTGAAGTACCTTCTCAAAATATTTTTCTTGACAAAAAACCATAGTTTCTTGCATTTCCTGTCACGGATAATTTTCATCCCAAGAATATGCTTAGCTGGCCCCAAATCTTTTATTGCAAAGCGGTTACTCAACTCTTTCTTCAAAATATCAATTCAGGATACATTGAAACCTATGATCGAGTCTATTGCAAGTGCACAATAGTCGATTGTAGTAATAAAAACCTTAAGAGTATCCTAGGGTGTCAAATCCACATGGAACATGTCTAATTATGACCAATTAAAAAAAGAGAAAAGTAAATAAAGGCATTAAATGATTTGTTTTTGGGGTTTAAGAATTAAAGAAAGCAAATAAACAAAATGCAAGTACTCAATAATTGGAAAATGTTAGGGCTTTCAAAATAAAACCAAGAATTTAGTTGCAATGATGAATGAAATTGGGATTTAGCAAATGGGTGTGAGTGTTCTCTCCACAAATATCACCCAAGGTCTCTCTCAATGTCACTCAAGTAGTGTCTACACTCCCTAGGTGGGTCCTTTCGGCCTAACCTAGTTAAATTAGACACATTATGATCGCTGGGGAATTTCATCGAACACCTTGTAGGCATAGGTATATTTCTATCCTAAAACCATACAAGTTATATGCTTGTGACCTAACTTAAGCTTCATCTCTCAATTCATCACTTAGGTGTGTCAAAAACAACGTTGAGGTCACGAATTTCAACATCATTCAATCAATAACAAGTCATACAATCATCACCATCAATATTTTTAACAATTAAAGCATCAAAACAATAGATATAACATTAAAAGCACAAAACTCATAACAATAATCATCCATTAAACCAACATAAATCAAAGGTTCACATCTCTACACCCTAACAAAGAAACTAAGCTAACATGTTTAGGAAATCAATCATAAAACAATAAAAAAAAATCCTAAACATGTTTCTAAACAAAGAAAAGAAGATAAAAAAGATAGAATAAAGCTTCTCTTGATGGTTGATGAAGCCCTTTTCCAATCATCTTCTCTCTCCTCTTTGAATCTTCCTTGGAGAATGGGTAAGAGAATGATTCTCTCTTTCTTTAATTTTTTGTGTCCAAGCTTCCCCAAAATGATGTGTAAGAGGACTATTTATAGTTCTCAAAGTCCCCCACAAAACCTAGCAAAAGTGTCCCAAAACTGCCCTTGAACCATGCCTTTTGTCCCCATAAACTTTGGTGCATTCTGTCACTTTCTCTCTCTTCACTATCGCGTTGCACGGCCGTACCGTTTGGGTTTCACGCCCGTGCAACATTCCTGGATCAAAATACACACTTTTTTGGGGTGTCATCGCCGTGCAAGTTGAGTTGCACGGCCGTGCAACATTCCTGTCCACTTTTTGGCTCGAAATTGCAATTACACAGGCAAACCTTCAATTACACAGTCAACCCTCTTTTGTCCACTTTTACTTCAATTTCTTCATTCAATCATGAGTCGATTCAAAGCCTTTTCACTTTGCATCATTTCCAACTCATTTTCTTCAAATTAACCCATCCTAACATTATAAGAATTTTGCCACAAAAGTACGATTTATAGGATAAAAATAGATAAATTCTTGCTTGAATTAATGTGTAAATTTAACATACATCAGCTACACACATAGAAGGCTGTGACGTCATTTAAAGACATGGTTTTTTACTCTCTCACAACGGATAATTTAAGGCTTCTAATGATTATATTCTTTCAAGTGGTTATAAATATACGTCTCATGCCAGAAGGAAGAAAAAAGAGACCCTTGCTAAACTTGTTATCCATCTTCTCTCTTATTTCTATCTTTCTAACTCATTTGAGCTATTTACTTGCTATCACATTTCTAGATTGGTGTGAGCTTAAATATGTTATATTCTTAGGTTGATTTTGTATCAAGCAAGGTTGTTTGCTTGGGGTAGATAGGTTTCCTTGTTGTACCTTAGAAAAACAAGAATGATTGCTAGTGAGCTTTAGAAAACTAGAGTTTCGGTTTGCTAGTTAAGCCAGCAAAAATTAGGGGTTTGGTTTTCTTGTTTCATCCTTAAAACAAGGTGTAACGGTTTTCTTGTTGAGCCCGTATAAACAAGTGGTGTAAACGGTTTCTCTCCACCCGCAGTGAGGAGATAGTGGATTGAAATTCTCTAAGAGATCTAGAGGAGTGCACGTAGGTTAAAGATGACTGAACCACTATAAATTGAGGCTTTATTTTCTCTCTCCTTAACTCATTTACTTTGCTTTGCATTTGATTTACTTTGTGTGTGGATTGTATCTTTAATTTTAAGTTGTTTCCGCATTTAACTTTGTTATTTGTTTTTATTAGAAAAACATTTTCAACAAAATTTTTAAGCTCTTAAAACTCCAATTCACCCCCTCTTAGAGTGTCATTCCTATTGGGACCAATCATTTTCAACAATAAACGCAATATTCGTGATAGCCATTTAAAAAATACATAACAGTAAACTGTACAGCCTCAACTTACTTTAATATATATATATATATATATATATATATATATATATATAAAGCATGGGAAGCCAGAGACATACATAAAATATCAATTTACTTATTTCATAGCAAAAACCACAAATGTATAGGCCAGTGTGAACATTAAGCGGCACATACAGTAGGCATTAATCTCAGGAACATAACAGAGGGAAAAAATGTTCTAATACATAAGACCATTAGTAAAGTGCTAAAATTACAGCGGATGGATGATCCAAAACTTAAAGGATCAAATCCAATGTCACTTGAACCAAAATATAACATTAACGTATATGGATGCTAAAATATTTACCACGTTTCACTGGGCTTCATTAGTAAGGCTTGCATAAATCAAAAATCAATTACCCATTAATTATTAGGAGTAATTAATATTCGCTTATGCAGAATAGCCTGAGTTATAAAGCCAAAACACTTTGTCAATGCCCAACTTTTAAAGAACAAGATATTCACATATCACAGTGTTTACGGTATATTTTTGCAATCTCTTAAATGTTGGACAAAAAAGGAATAAAGCCACCAAAGAAGGAAACTTGGTGCTATACATGGAAAATCTGTCAAATAAAGACCAAGGACAACAAGAAATAGGAATGAATATTTAACCGCCAAAGACTCGGAATGAAGAAGGAAAGAATCAACTGAGAAATCACTATGAATTCAGACAGTAGAAAAACAATTACTTGATTGTTGATTGTAACAAATCTGGAACAGGGAATTCAAGTCAAAGACGACGATTTCTGCAAATCACGAAGTCAGAGGACAATAAAGCAAGAATTTGAGGAATCAATGGAATTACAGTAAATGACGAGATCAAAGTTGTCATCTCTAGGAAGGCAACAAGATTCACTAAGGAGTAGTATAAATACAGCAAAGGACACAAAAAGACCATCAACAAATCAATCAAACCAACCCCTACACAAAAATATGAATCTCAGATTTTGGCTATTGTAGTGTCCCAACTATTTGGTTTAGTTTTATCAAGTGTCATGTCTTTATTTTCTTTTTTATTGTTTCCAGTTGATACAATTATCATTGAATTATTTGAAATTGTTTTCATCTTTGTTTTTTTGCTAATTGTTCTTAAAGAGGCAAATGCACACTTTGATGTTTTTGATCCCTTTGAACATCAGCAATTGTCTGAATAAAGTTAGATTTTATTGAGTGCAAACTTTACATTTTCGATTCTGACTTTAGAAAAACTTTAAATTCCTTGGCACGGTCCTTAATTTCAACCACAAAGGGGTGCATTTGTTAGTGATATGCCTTAGCCCAATCATATGTACATTGTCATTTATATTGTTATTTAATAAATACGAGGTTTTTCATTTTGGCATATATTTTATCATGTTATTTTGTAATGCATTAACTTAGTAAAAGTATCTATGAATAGTTAATTATGTCTTATGTTATCAAGTGTGTGACTTGATAGTAAAACCTTAAGATAAAAGAAAACTATTCTAAATT
>CAODLS011428953.1:0-14940 GCA_948243855.1 Flueggea neowawraea | reverse complement strand
CAAATCGAGACCAAGTATCTTGTTGTGAAGGACTTGTTTGCACAAGGACAAGTAAATTTGAGTACAAGTTTCACAAGGCGAAGTGAACTTGGAAATGTAAATTCATACGAGACATGATTGAAGATCCATTAATAAAAGCTTATGAGGAAAAAGGTCCTTAAGATCTGCATGACACACAAAGTATGTAATCCCTTAAAATATGATCTTTAATAAGATCATCATGAGCAATACACAAGCACAAATGTTGAGAGTTGACATTTGTAGTATCGTTAAGTGAGAAAGCATGTTGGACAGAGAAGTAACCCACTCATATAGGTGTTTACCTTAGTTTTCCTAGTTCGTTGGTGGAAGAACTAAGATGAGGCTGATTTTGAACGTAGAAAGAGACTTAAAGTGCGTTCATAATTAAAAGATCGTCTTGCATTTTACAGTTGTGAGTTCATTGTAAAAGGGCAAGAAAAAGTCGTACGAAAAAAGACGTACGCCATAGGGATAAATTTCTATGTCGATCATTAAATTGATCAAATGCTAAATTGAGAGACTTTTAGCATATTCTGTCTTAAAGCCAGAAGTAATCCTGTTACAGTGTGGATTAAGGTTAGATAGCGAAATGCATCGTAACCGAAGCTTCTGTGTGGTGTTGACAATGTTGTATAAACATGCACTCCTCCAAGGGAAGGAAAGAACACCACAACACATGATCATACCATGTGTGCTATATACACGACCACAGGGATGGAAAAGATTGAAAACGATCTTACTTTTTTCCGTGAACATGTGGTTCTTAGTAATACCTACCCTTAGAACCCTTAACACACTCAAGACGTGCAGTTGAGTTTGGTTACTTTAGCTTGCCGTTAATGGTCATGATTAATTCGACCAAGCATAACAAGTTGGGCAAGTAAACTTGGCTATGTGGATTGTCTAGTGTAAGAGGAAAAATTTGTTTCTAGACGTATTTGCATTAGTCTCATAAGTTTGCTTAGCTAGCTCTCATGTGATTTGTCACATGATGTGTGAACTACGAATAAAGCTTTCATGAGATCAAGAAGTTCAAAAGCAGTGATTGTGTGGTTACGAACTAGGAGAAATGCATACGTTCCAGTAGATTGTGCTGTTGTTGCATATACTATGACATAATGGAGCTGTTCTACAAGAGACGCCTTCTGACGGGATTGAGTAATGAGTTGTTATATATCCCTTAAAGGTGTATAGCAATTATGTTCTTATCGTATGCTGGTCGAGCGGTCTATTTGCCTGTATGAAGAAATGATCGAACATGGTTATGTGAGTGCTAACCATGTTACATGATGATGTACCATGTCGTCATGTGCGAGTCAGATATGTTGGAAAAAGCGGTCTGCCCATGACGAGTGAACCGAACTCAGTGAGTCAAGGTGTGAACCGAGACCGTGAACTGAGACAAATTGGCGAGCCCAATTGAGATGAGCCTGTAAGGCCCATGTACTAAGCGCATTGGGCTTATTAGGCCTATTGAGCCTAAAGCACATTATGAGGGCTTATATATATATGAAAGAATGAGAGAGAGTTCTTTCATTCTTCGATTCCCACACCAAAAATGTGAGAGAAGGAGAATAGATTCCTCTCTCTCCACTCGCTCCTCGTTCGCCAATGGTCCCGATCTAAAGTGGCATCTAGGCTGCGAAACAAACAAGCATTCCCATCGACAACCCGACTGTGATTTGCTCGCGAGGCCAACATCGATCCGATCCTGACCTTTGTCTTCCGCTGCTAGTTGTGTCGAGCTTCCGCAGAAATCGAGGTAGGTAACTCGAACCTACTTTATTATACTGTTTATATGTTAAACCGGTGGTTAGATTCCTTCAAAAATGCCAACAACCATCTATCTCTAAAATTCAAGATAATTATATTCTAAGTTTCCTTTAAATCTTGCCTATAAAAAAACTAATTTATTGTTGTATCATGTATATTCAATTTAATTCAGTAAATATAATGCTATGTGTAATCGTTTATACAATTAATTTATAACAATGGAAAACCCGAAAGCTCTCTTTCACTCTCCTCTCAAAGCTTCATGTCACAGTTGCAATTTCTACCATCAGACGGCATACACTTTAGCCTCTTTTCCACTCTCCGCTCAAAGGTTCAGGTTGCATCCACCGTTTCTGCAATCAGGTAATAATTCCCGCTTCGTTAAAGATCCTTCTCTACACATGTTAATTGAATCGACATATTTATTAGAAGTTTTGTTAAATATTTCATAGATTTGTGATTATTCTTCACTGTTGGTGATTATCAGCTCTTCATTGTGTGTGTCTGTGTCTTGATAGTGATGCAGAAATATTTATATTCAGACTATATTCACTATTCTAAATGGTATCTATCTATTTGTTGAAGAGATTTATAGTCACAAAATATTTGGACTGAATAATGTTTGTTTGTTTTCTGTAATTTGGATCAAGAAAAATGGTCAGAGTGAGTGTTTTAAATGATATCAAGAGCATGTATGAAGGGCTTAAAATTTCCTGGAATCGTGGATGGATAAGGTCTAATTCCAATTCTTTTTAATGTTCTATATTTCGGTTGTTTGGGTTTCTTTCTTATGTCATTGAATTAATTTATAGGCTTTAAGGAGAAGGATTTAGCAGAATTCAAGTGTGATCACCATGACAATTTCTAATTATTAACAACTTTCAAGTTTATTTTATTGAAATTTGTCTGGGACAGTGGCTTAAAAGACTTGCATGCAGTGCTGGAAAATTATCAGCAACAACGCCTGGGCTCTGGGGCATTTATAAAGGACTTGCATGAAGTATATGCTAATGAATTTATAAAGATTAATTATATTATTACTGGTATATTAACTTAATATAAAAGGATGTCATTCCTGGTTGTGCATACTCTTCCCCGAATCTGATTACTTTTTTATTTGTGCAAGTGTGCAAGCTTTGAGGACATCTCTAATCCAATCCATGTTTTCATATCTTTAAAGAGTTGTTGGATATGCCATGCTGGCTTAGGTTTATCACAAGCTTAGCCATAATTAGATTCCTTGTTCTTGTGGATATATATTTGTAACGATGGCATGCACATTAAGAATTTGAGGAAAATTTAAGACCGATTCATGATTATTTGAAAGTTCTGGGTGCAGAAATAATAAAATTTACAACAATTTGATAAAAAAAATAATTCAATTTTCCTATTTTTGGTTAATAAAAAATAATTATTGTCAAAAAAAGTGGTTTGTTCATAACAGATTTAAAGTTGGATTTGGTTTAATTAGAATATGAAAAAAAATAGAAATATGAGTCTTAATTAGTAGAATAAACTCCTTTTGTGTGTAAAAACACGGTCTGACTAAACTATGTTCATAATCGTTTTATTATTTCTCAGGTCGTCATTTTGGTGAAAAGGAATGAAAACAGAGTAAAACCGAAGCAAAATTAGTAGAAAAACAAGCTTCCAATCAAGCACACAGGTAGAAACACGGTCTGACTAAACTATGTTCATAATCGTGTCCACTCGGGATTCAAATTTCGAAAAGGTTATATTAAATTAATGTGCCAAATCTTTGTGTTTGTTTTCATTATTTACCAACTTCACCACCCTTCTTTTTTGACAATCAAACAATCCAAATGCCTTTTAGTCTTTGCTACATATACCAGTGGATCACCAGATATCCTCATGTCCTCCACATATACAAAAACAACAACAATGAAGGCACTTCAACAACAATAAATTTTTGTTTTTAATAAGAAAAGAATCTTACCTTGTGATATGAACTTGATTAATTGTTGAATCCAATTTTAAAAAAAGAATAAATATCATGAAAGAGATATTTTAGATGATTATTATTAGAGATTTTAGAGAGAACAAGAAGATTGTTATTAAAAAAAAGCAAAGATAGAAAATTGCAGAATAATTGAACAATGTTAATGGTGGATGAGAAACCTTGATGGTGGGAGGATGACGTGAAAAAAAGATGGATAATGGGTAGGAGAGGATGGCAGGAGGTGATGTGGGAAGGAGGCGTGAAACAAAAAAAAAAAAAAGAGGAAGAAGTAATTACAACGTAATATGTATATGATTAACAGGGTTGATGGGGAATTCCATTTTCTAAGGGAATGAGAACCGGAATGCAATTTGTGTGAACCAAACACTTCGATTCTCATTCCCATTCTGATTTTCATCGCAAAAATCATGAACCAAATACAATTGTTTTAGAGTGAGAAAAAAAAAAGGTTAGTTGTACTTTATACGAAAAGTAAAAATTTGGTTGTCAAAAACTTTCCAATTTTTCAGAAAATCAACCTCAGTAATACTTGATGGTCCCTGCATTTTTCAGAATATCTCTATTTCCTTTAAAATTTATATACCATATCATGTATAATTTTTTAAATGAAATATATAGATAAATTTTTATATAAGATATTTTTTATTCAAATATACAGACGCGAATCATAAATGATAAAAACAATGTTTCTTTTTCCTCCATAAATTTGTAGAAACTAGTATCTATAATTTCTTTTCTATTATATCAATTTTATTGTAAATTAAAAAATGTTTTTTCTTTGGTTTTTTATTCACTATTAAGTTGACTTACTTATATATATGGTCTCATAATAATGAGGGATAGAATCAATAGTTTTAAACAAAATATTCAGGAAGTATATTTTAAAGCTTAACACATAACAATGTCAACTAAACAAGGTTATTAATTCCTATACATAATTTCTTAAGAAATTAATTTATCGGAAGTATAAATTCTTTAGGTTGAACCAAGTATGGCCTACATAAACGCTGATACACTTTTTTTAATACTATAACTAAATAGTACAATATATTAAAGTTTAAATATACAATATAGAAGTTGAATATATACTAATAGACATTCCTAGAATGCAGAAGATCGAGTGTGATATCCACGAACTACATCCTTCTAGTTAACTAATGGATCGACGTATTTGAATAAACAAGCATATAATTAGCAATTATCAAAAAAATAATAATATAATTTAGCATATTGAATAAATTATAATCTGCTTATTGCTAATCGATTCGCTATTACGGTTGAATATCTTTAATGAACTCCTTTTAACCTAAGTTTGGTGTCTAACCAAACCAAAAATTGGACGCATTAATCAAGATGAGTCAAAACATTCGATAAAATCAGAGATAAAACTGGGAATAATTGCTTCCTAAATAAGAAGAAACAGCTTCTTGAGGAAACCATTAAAGCATCTTAAGAACCGTTAAAGCATTAATATAGATATTGAGAATGACACTTAACCGAAAGAATGTGTGAAGCACTCCACTCGGTTGCTTCATATTTTAACGTCTTTAAACATTCTACAAACAAAATTTAATAAGTTATATATGAGGATCATCTTATGATTTTTTGGCTTATTAATTTACGACTGCAAGTCAATTTCAACAGTTTTAGTACATATGAAAGTTGAATTTGTAAAGAGATCTATGAATATTCACTTACTAAAAAGAACGGCTCATTTAATGTCAAGTTTTTATGTTTGGAGTTATTCCTTCTTGATTGTATTTTTACTGGCTTAACAATTGATTTAAGCTAATGCAATACATATTTTGAAGTCAAAAAATATATGCGCGTGTACAAGTACATATGCATGTTATGTATGTGTAACGCAACAAAACAAGAATTTGCATGATTGAACTTTTTCATTACTTTAATTGCAATGAAAATTGGAGCTCGAAAAGCCTAAAAATAAAAAGAAAACTTACAAAACAAAACTAAATTTACCAAAAGTCTTGTAATTTATTAATATTTGAGTCATCTAATACTAAAAGGAATAAAAAGTTATATAAATTATACAAATTAAATTAGGCTCCTACTTCCCCAATGGCTCATCCTGGCCCATATATGCTTAACCACGTGAGTACAAATATTCTCTTTTTATATAGTAGCAAAAGTTTTCTTCAAACTGTTGAAATATGAAAAGAGTAGAGAGAAAAAAAAAAGGCAAATTTGTCACTTTTTGATTGCTTTGGAATCTCTACTACTAGATCCGCAAAGTGGCATTTTAAAGGGTACTTCTGTCTCCAAAAACAAGGAACGTAGAACCAATAGATCAGCGAAGTAGCACAATATTTGATATATTAATTTCGGCTAACTAATCGTGTAACCAAAAGAAATAAAAAAGAAAAATTAAGTTGAGTCGAGATTGTTCTACTAGTTGGATAAGTGTTACACGTATAATAGAAGAGAAGAATAATCAGCTTCAAGAAGAACATGACTAATTGAGGTTGAAAAAACAGATTTATAGATTTTTTTATTAAGTAATAAATTAAAAATTATTTACAAAAAAATCTAATAAGAAATATAGTAGAAACTTTTGATTTGCATATAGTTATTATAGATATTATAGTTATTTTGTTTTTTTTTCCCAAAAGAATGAACTCTGTATTTAAAATTGATAACACATCTTCAACTATATGAGTTAACTCAATCGATCACTAAAATATCATTAATTACTCTTAAATTAGGTGAATATTAGCTATAATGCATATGCATATGCTATTCCTTATTTTCTTGGTCTCCTATTTGCTTACGCTATTCTTATCCATGTATATGTCATGTTTAGAATTGATGGCGTTTGTTTTTGGTAGGACTAACAAATTTGTACACGTCTCGATTAAATGATACGACTCGACACGAAGTTAAACGAGTTTGGAATTCATATATACGAGTTCGGATCATTAACAGGTTGACTCGCATATGACACAGAAAAAATCAAGCTTAAACGGGTTCAACCTGCTCAACCCATTTATGACACGTTTAACTAGTTTAAGTTAATTGTGTTAAACAGGTTAGCATGTTACAGGACCCAATTATATAAACTTAAAAACGTTTAACATAGGTGTTCAAAAGTGTAGATAGGTGCTCAAAGGTGTTCAAAAGTGTACATAGGTGATCAAAGGTGTTCATAGTTGTTCAAAGGTGTACATAGGTATTCAAAGGTATCCATAGGTGTTCAAAGGTGTACATAGGTGTTCAAAGACATTCATAGGTGTACATAAGTGTTCAAAGGTGTACATAGGTGTTCAGAGTTGTTCAAAGGTGTTCAAAAGCGTACATAGGTATTCAAAGGTGTTCATAGGTCTTCAATGGTGTACATATGTGTTCATAGTTGTTCAAAGGTGTACAAAGATGTTCAAAGGTGTACAAATGTGTTCATAATTGTTCAAAGATGTACATAGGTGTTCAAATGTGTTTAGATGTTTTCAAAGGTATTCAAAATTGTACATAGGTGTTCCAAGGTGTTCATAGTTATTCAAAAGTGAACAAAAATGTTCAAAGGTTTCATAGATGCACACACTAAATGTTATTAACACTAAGTAACATACACATTAAATGCTATTGTTTTTTGAAAGACATTAATTCGAGATTATTATTATTATTATTATTATTATTATTATTATTAGTTTACATTTGGAATGTACTTGTGGACTTTGTAATTTAAGTTGTTTTGTATTTAGTTTGTCTTTATTTAGAATATTATTGTATTGATGGATATTATAAATGAATAATTATTGTTTTAGTTGAAGTTATTTTAATATTAATTGTGTATTATAAACAAGTTTCTCATGTTAAACATGTTAAAAAGGTCTTATTGTGTAACTTGTGATACGTAATCTAAATAACAATTAACGAGTTATACTGGTCGTGTCGTGTAACTCGCTTCATTGTTTGGGTTTATAGATTTGACACGAGTAATTAATCATGTCGTGTTCGGTTAAGCCTACATAAACGGGTTGACCCGATTAGACACGACACGAATTAACACCCCTAGTTTTTTGTCATTTTAAAGTGGTAGATAATAAATTTGGTAGATTAAATAGATTATATAACCAAAAAATAAAGAGAGTGACATGTTTTTTAAAAATTAAAATATATTGAACATACTATATATGCTGAATCAGAATATGAATAACAAATGCCTCGATGATGTATATTTCTATCTAACTATGCGATGCATTTGTCTTCACAGTTCGTTTTACACAATAAAGTGGCCAACATCATTTCTGTTCACAACTATTTGATTTTGGTGCACTTGAAAATAAAGCATTATAGTCAAAGGAGGAAAAAGAAAGACAAATTCAGCATTGATTAGTCTTTTGATTTCATATGTATGTCTCATCAGCAAATTAAACTCGTAAATGATGAACCTTTTGATTCCACGCTAGCTAATCCTTAAATTAATTGGTTAATGTTCGCTAATTGACCATACATTATAAAAATGATTTTGGATGCCCCGTGTTTGCTTCCGAAAGAGTTCATTTCATTGCAATTTGTGGAGGAATTTCCTACTAATCTTTAAATCGACAGTTTATATATGACTATAATTGGAAGACATATTTAGGCATTGACTTGGTTCAATATTTTGACGTTAAAGTTTGAATCATTTATTATACAAACGAAAAGATTAAAGATACAAAATACAGTTTAAATACTGAAATAACTGAGTTTTGAGATATTAAAACCCGAAAAATAATTGGTAGAATGGTTTCTATTAATTTGAACTTTTATATGAGAATTTCAATTTATTTGTAGATATGAATTATGTACCAAAAGATAGTGTGACGGAATCCCACATTAAATAGGTAAAAGGTAAATTTTAAGCTTATAAATATGAGTCTTGCACAATTTAATAAGTTGACAAAATGGTATTAGACTTAATCCAACCCAATTCGACTCCTAATAGATCACAAGTAGTCCAAATAGCCAGCCGCGATAAGGTGGGGAAAAATGTGAGCTCATAAACATGGGTATTACACATCCTACCTTGTATGCTAAGATACGCTAATTATTCAAAAAAAAACGAAATAATTTTTAATTCTAGTGACTAACCAATTGTGACGGAGGTAGAACTAGATACAAACTTAATAAGCAACGGAGGGTCCAATCCAACGGCTACTTCCCACTATTCGATTCATATAATAACTCCAAAAAATGCGACCGACCATTCTCTTTTTACAGCTTGGCTACAAGAGGCTCTCCACCACCAAACTGACCATCTCCTGCACTTCATCACATTTTCTAAATCCTTAAAACCTCCCTCAATTAACCATGACTCTACCTTTGATCAACAATCCAACCCAATCGAACCCTTTCTTGCTTCCAAAAGTTCACTCTCCTTTCACTCCATCCAACCCAAAAAACCAACAAAATGTCCAAAAACAGACTACCCATTTTCAACAAGGTCTCAAACAACCTTCTCAAAGCTCCCATTTTGTTCATTGCCAAAATGAAGAAACCCATTATTCCTAAGCTCATTTTTCTCAAGAAAACAAGACAGTTCAGGAGGTTTAAGGTTTATAAACACAAGTACAATTATGGGCTGTTTGAGGAATTTGAGTTTTCTCCTTCAAGCACTCCACTTATTGGTTACACGAAGCACAAGTACTTGAAGAATGCAAGTTCATCAATGTTGTTTATGTGTGCATGTTTAGGTTGCTTCAAGGCTGAAAGAGGAAGAGACGTAAATCGCAGACAGTCACTTGAACCTGCTCTGCCTTCTGCCATTGGTGGAGATTTGGAGCCGTTGGATTTGGCGGCTCATGATGAAGATTCAGTTGATCAAAGGGCTGAAAGGTTCATCGAATGGTTTTATCAAGAAATGAGATTGCAGAGACAAGAATCAATTTAGCTAAATTTCGCGTGTTAATTTTTTTCCGCTGATTCAATTATTGTTAATTGTTTATTGAATTCTTTCCTTCCCACATGGTGTTTTTAAAAATTGTGGGTGCTATCAATTCGTTTTACCCACTTCAATTTCCAATTTTTTTGGCTAAATTTGTTATGTGCTTCTAAATTTTGAATCTTCAGTTGATTTGTTATGTGCTTCTAAATTTTGAATCTTTATAACCCATATGTAATATATAGAACTAGCCGGTTCACCCACGTCACCACGGGGTTAAAAAAATAGCTTTACAAATTTTTTCTTTATAGTTATATATATATCGGCCTCAACCCACCCACATAGAGAAAGCTAAAAAACACACCCATGTTGGTGCCAAAACTTGACATTGGGACGTCTCGCATCTATCAAGAGAAGCCCACCACTAAACCACAATGGGCTCGGCTTTATAGTTATAATTTTACATGTTTAAAAATTAGTTGATATAATTTATAAAGTTTATAATTTTTTTTTCTTGACACTTGAAACATCAAAGTTTGAATTTCAAAGTACTTTTGTCATGTCTGTGTTTTTTGTTGTAATTGTTGGAATTACAAATTGAAAAGTCACTTAAGTGCATGACTATCCTATCTAGCTTTTGGAGCATCTCTAATGCACTAACATATTTTGAGATTGATAAGTCTGTTATATCAGTAATCCACTAATTATTCGTTGAACAAACTATATTTTCCTAATGCACTGACCTCTCACTATGACCCACAATCACTTTACTTATAATATTTAAATTATAATAAAAATATTTATTTTACATAAATATTTTGTGAGTTAATATTTGAATTAAAAATATTATTTTAGGAAATATAGTATATAATATTTATTTTAATAATTATTTAATGAATATTTAAAAATAATAATTTTAGTAAAATAAGATTTAATGGTTGATTGAATAAATATTTAAAAATATAAAATAACTCAAAAATTAAAAATTAAGCATTGAAAATACAATTCCTTTAATAAAAAATTACAATAATGTCTAAATATTAATAGCAAAATACTAAAAATATTACATTATAATTAGGTCTAAAAAGAACATGAAATGACTATTCCATACCTCATTTCGCAAAGTGAGACAAATAATTGAGATGATGAAAGTTGTGAAAAAATAATTGTAAAAGAAGAATAAGAAGAGTAAGTGAAAAGAGTAAAAGGAGGCTATATTTATAGACAAAAAATGAAAAAAAAAAAAAGAAAAGAAAGAGAAACAACCCTTTCAAAAAAAATAAAAGAAATTGATGTGCACACCTAAGACAGTCAACCGTTGTGCACTCAACAACCTTCCCCTAGTAGGAAAGGTTGTTGAGTCAGCACCTAATACTCGGTTACAAACTGAGAGCTGCTCTTAGCTTTCAGTTTTTTAACTCCCTTTTAGTTTTCATTTTAAGGTCATGTTCGGTAGGAGAGTAACTTTGAATGGGAAAGTGAGTTCTTTAGAAAATGAGTTTCCTTATTATGTTTGGTTTTTATTATTCAAGCAACTTCCTGAGTTTCTAGATAAGAAACGTCCCGTCCGTACGAGGAGAAGAAACCTGGGGACTAGTGATTTTTCTTCCTAACTTGTGAAAAGACCTTCCCACTCCTCTTTGGATTAATTATAATATTATTGTATTTTTTAAGAGCAGTATAGTATTTAATTAATAAAAAAATCGTATTACAATCATAATTCTTAAGAAATATATTTTTATATCAAACACATAAAAATTAGACTTCTCAAATAATTAATTTATCAGGTAATATACTTCTTCAGTAATTAACTTTTAGAAAATTTTCATAAACATACCAAATGAAGTTTAATTACAGTGAGTTTAGTCCATTTTCTCGCTTAAACTGTTTGAATGAAGTTAGGTCTATTTGAGTGTATCTTCGATTTGGAAAACTACAAGTTGCCTGACACGCTAAAGAGCAACATTATCTTCCTCTGGAAATCCCAAAATTTTAGAAAACAATTAGGTATTTGAATTTCTCTTATCTTTTCCTCTTACTTCTTATTAATATTTTCCTTCTATGATTCCTCTTATTTTTGTTCTTATTTTGCTCTTTGTGACCGGTTGTGTTGAATAGTTGTTCAGAATTGTTGATGCATATGTGTTTCATGGCAGTGACATGTGCATTTTCATTGATTTAAAGGGAATTTATTGAAAATTGTTAAATTTTGCCCAAATTCTATTTTTTTTTTTTTTTTGCGATGGCAAAGTTTAATTCCTCTTTTTAGGCAACCCAAAGGTTAATTCTGATGCGATCTTTTCTTTTTCCACAAAAATTCTGATTCAGTCTTTTGCTCTTAATTATTTCTTTCAATTATATTCTTTCTAATTTTAATCCATTTGGCATATTTTCCATAAAAATGGTACATATGTTTTTACCGACAAAATAACTCCACACAAAATTATTACTTGCGCAACTACCAAATAACATTTAAAGGCCCAAAGCTGTTACATAGGAGAAGAAATTTCGAAACGGTATACAATTACCTTACACGGCGCCGTTTTGCTTAATGGACATGGGAAAAGTTAAACTGCAAGTGTAGGCAAGATTATTGACAAAAAGGCCCCAAAAAGCAACTCAAACAGAATAAAAGAGTGGGACATAAGTGGAAGCTAAAAGTGACTGTTCTTTCTACTGTAACGTTGGCTTCCGTTTTAGTTAGTATAGAAATGTTATCAATATGGGTGAAAATGGAGCGTTTCGGATCTCGATTCGATAAAAGCTCGTTCATAGCTCAGATCGATGATAAATGAGCCGAGCTTGAACACCCAATAGTTAGCTTGAAAGCTCGCAAACAAACTCGTTTATAAACTTGTGAACAAGCTCGTTTAAATGCTCATGAACAAACTTTCGAACATGTTTATATATGTGTTCATGAACAAA
This sequence comes from Flueggea neowawraea, assembly GCA_948243855.1. NCBI lineage: Eukaryota > Viridiplantae > Streptophyta > Magnoliopsida > Malpighiales > Phyllanthaceae > Flueggea > Flueggea neowawraea. Next base: position 2,362 of record CAODLS011428953.1, on the reverse strand, counting down.
CTCGTGAACAAACTCATTTAAGTGTCCATGAATATGCTTGCGAACAGTGGCAGATCCACTAACTTTGGAGGCTATTGCGTAGGTCTTGAAGGTGAAGGCACATTATGAGTTCACCGCTTTGACGTGAGTTCTTGCTATGAACTACTTCGATAGGTTCGATTCAGGTTTCAATTTTCAGAAAGACAAGCCTTGAATGGGGTCAACTTGTTGTTGTGGCTTGTTTGTCTTTAGCTGCTAAAGTGGACGAGACTCAAGTGCCTCTTCTAGCATGTAAATTTTTTCTTGTACATTTTCTGTGTTTGATGAAATGCCCTTGTTCAAATGTTTGTTGAGGCTAGTTTTGAGTTTCTTCGTTGTTCCGTTTGGTTTTTGTTTGTGTTTCTTCATTGGGAGTTTTCGTGGAGGTGTGAGCGTTTGTTTCTCTCAGTCATTACTGGTGAGCAATTGAACATTGTTTTTGTTTCATCGATCAAAAATACACTTGCTTGTATTAACTGTTTTTTCTAGAATTGTAATCTTTGATAAAATGCATTCTCATAATTGAACTGATTTTAGATCCAAGGGTCATTGGTTATCAAATTCAAGGCTTATTGTTTTATTTAGTGTTTCAACAACAATTGCCTCAAACTAGAATTTGTTTGTTGGTTCTTGAATTGTTGTCAACATGCCATTGATGGATTCACGCAAATATCAGTTGATGCATAAATTGGTAGTTAAATTTTATTAATAAAATAATCAGGTTGAGAGTGAAATATGTAGTATTGTTGGAGTGTGTATAAAATTTGAGATAAATAAAGATGAGGAGTTTAATAAAATATAATTATTTGATGAGTCTAATGGAGAGCATTGTTGGACATGCTCTAATTGGAAGGTCTGCATCTCTACTTGTTTTCATCCAAATAATTTCAAGCTCCAAGGTTTTCAAAGGAATATTAAGTCATAATTTAAAGGTTTACATCAATGTTTTAAACTTTTAATACTATTTTTTTAATTTAATTAAATTTAATGTAATGTAATTTTTTTATATATAATTTTGTTTGGACACTGTACACACCATATCAGTGAGGGAGCCAGGATTCAGCACTCCCTCAGCCAGAATCCTGGCTCTGCCACTGCACCCATCTAGATTCCAACTCGTACCCCACCGACATAAAAATGTTAAGGAATAAGAGATCCCCATATATCCATTAAACACAAGTCCAACTTTAAGATGCCTCAGCAATATCTCATATCTTTTTTTATTAGGGGTCATCGAGTTGTTCAAGAAAAATATTTAAATGCCAACATAAATCATTGAGAATAGAGATTTTATTCAATTAAATGTAAAATAGTAATCACAAGTCACAACCCTCTCTTACCGGAAAAAAAAAAAGAAAGAAAACTCAAATTTACTTACAGACGGAGGAGTTGATTCCAAGAAAGAAAAATGAGACTTTGGAATAATAAGCGAGTGCCTAGAAACAAACACAGATAAAAGTAAATTAAGTTAATAGACTAAGTACTTATCAGAAAAAAAATGTTAATAGACTAAGTACCAAATCTTAAACCCTCAAACTAACAATAGTGATAGATTCATAGTCTCAAACTCAGAGTTGCCAACAATTAATTTAAGCAATAAATTGAACTTTAAAGTTACCATCAGTTTCAATGAGTCCAATAAACTTAATCCATTAAAAACAGAGGCTAATTTCTCAGCAAAAAGCAATACTCTTCTGAAGTATCTAATGGAATTAAAAACACAATGAAAAAACCTTATGAGCTTCTTATTAATCTTATCAAAACAAAGCAATAAAGACTTACTTGACTGCAAATAAATGATACCTTACCCATGACTCAGTGGATTCGAATCCCAAATACACAAGCACATGTCATCTTCATAAAGCTGCAATTTCCAATTCAACAACACAACAATTTTATAACCAAAAATTTCCAAAAAAAAACTTGTCAATCACAAAAGTTGCAAACTTGAACATTTGAAGCAGCAATTGGCACACCTTAAAGGCAGGTGCTTCACCACGCACAATCCGGAAGAAAACGCAGTCGTTTTTCTTCATCACCACCGGAACCGCAAGAGGAGATCGTAATTAACAGGGTGGTCCGAACAGGAGATGGGTTGAGGTGAGAGGAGAGAATGACGAGCCTTCGGGCCTTCATGTCTAGGCGAAGTGGGAGTCTTGTCGGAGAAGCGACAGGATCAGACGGTGGTGTTGCGGTGGCGGTTGTGCCATGTTTGGGGTTGTGCGTTGGGAAAGGAACAAGAGAGAAATGGTGGTGAAGTGTGGTGGGAGATAATGGATAGAAGGGAAGGAATTGGTTTTGAAGAGGGAGTTTGTCTTCGTTTTTTGTTGGCTTGGATTATCCA
>CAODLS011428801.1:0-13330 GCA_948243855.1 Flueggea neowawraea | reverse complement strand
GTGAGTCTAGATGTTAGAAAGATTTCAGTTTACTTCTCTGTGATCAACGTTTGTGGATTTCAGAATAGAATATACCTTGGAGACATAGATTTGATATCTTTTGGAGAGACATTAGAGTTGGATAAATTTTGGGGGATTTAGATTATCTCGATATTTAGGCTATATCCTTAGTTTCGTTCACCTTGTCATGTGAAAATTTGAGGACAAATTTCTTTTGATGGGAGAAGTATGTAACACCTCTCTCGTTTTGGTCAGATTTCCTGTAGCGATATGTTCTATTTTTATTTGATCCTTGTATGTTCGAGATGGAGATTAAATGTTTAATGATGTTTTGGAGTGATTTATAACCTTTGATCTCGGTGGTGTTCGATTGATTTGGATGGAAGAAGCGGAAGAAATCAATTTGGAAGGATTTAGCCCCTACCAGTCGACCCATGGTTTGGGTAGTCGACTACCTTGGTAGTTGACCCACCAATTGGGTAGTCAAGTGGTGGAGAACATTCTTGGGTAGTCGACTCGTGAAGTTGGGTAGTAGATTAACGAGTCGCGATTCTATATAAAGCCCCAACCCAACTCATTAGACTCACTCTCCCTTTTCACCCAAAAACACCTCAAACCCACTCCATTCACTCTCCCATTGTTTTCCCATTGTTCTCCATCAATTATTGAGGTAAGATCATGCTTCTTTCACCTTTATTTTTTCTTTTTATGCATAAAAACGCATTTTGATTGGTTGGGTTCAAAAAGTGACGGTTTTGAGAATGTGGGTCGATTTTGTTGATTTTTGTTGGTTTGTGAGTTGATTTATGATATATTATGATGATTTGAACTTATTAGATCATATATTAGGCTTGAAAACACGAGATTTGATGTTGTTTGAAGAGAAGCTAGGGTTTTGGACGGGTTTGTCCAATTTTCAAGAGATTTTGAGTTTGTTTGGTAAAATTGTTAATAGATTAATATTTCTGAGGTTGATTGGGAGTAATGTGGACATATTAAAACGTCGGGTATCGATCGAATCGTGTTTTTCATGTTTTTGAGAATAAAAAGTAGGCTTCGATAAATTTTTGTAAATTTCTATAAATTTAGTTTTAGATTTGTAATTTTAAGAAACTCGGCGACATATTTGTAATTTTTTGAAAAATACAAGTTAGATTTGTAATTTTGAGAGTTTAGGGACTAATTTGCATTTTTTTAAGAGTTTGAGTGCTCATTTGGTAATTTTGATTACTTGGATAACTCATTTGTAATTTTTAAAAATTGTGGGGACCATTTTGAAAATTTCCAAGGAATCTGGGACTAAAATATAATTTTACAAAAGTTCAGGGACCCAACTGGAATTTTGCGTAGATTTCAATTTTCGAGGCAAGAGCGATAGATCTTCAACCGAAATAGGATTTTCAACGTTATCCTAGGATCTACATTCACATTTGCATTTTCATACATTTTTTGTACCGCCACAGTACTAGTTTCCCATTTTGGTTCGTTTCTGACATTTCTGTTGTTTCTAATATTATTGTTCAGCTCCTTGTTCCTGTCATCACAACCAGTGGTCAACTAGTGGGGCATGATTAGACTTCTGCTTTGTACCAGGTGAGTGCGTCGGTAGCTTCAGACACATAGGTTGTGTCTTTCAAAATTATATATGTTTTTGATGTGTATGGCTATATTTTGAAATCTGACTCATAATTATTCGGCTAATTAATAATCCAGCTTACGTGGTAATAAATACACAATACTCTATTTTTGGTTTTTGATATATATATATAGTTTCTGTAAAATAAATTCTGCTCTGTATGCCTGTTTGCTATATCATTTTTACATATATACTTTGATATGGGGCACTTATGTTACGTAGGGCAAACGTAACCTTTTGGTATATCAATGAGTTGTCAATGCCCAGTTACTAGGGTAATATGGTAGCTGTGTGTACAACCATACACACATACTCTACTTATGATTTGTGGCTTAGACCACCCTTTGATATTCGTTTTTTCTGGTCCTATATCCGTTTCTGATATATACATATATATATATTACGTATGTATATCCTTAGCATGTATGAATGACTGTTGTCTGCTTTATCTGCGAACTTTTTCAAAATGAATTTCAAAATCTACTATTATATTAGCGTGCATATGTGTGTACACCTATATTGCATGTGGTATTTTCTAACTATTTTCAAATCAGTGTATGTGAGTCTCGGAGACGATATGGAGTGTCATCCCTCGCTGAGATTTCCCACCTCCTTCCTCTAATATTTTTTAGGATTATTTAGACGTTCAGCAACTGTTTGGTACCTTGGCACTCAGTGAGGAGTTCCATTGGTTAGTAGATGCTCTTTTGATCGCGCTCCTTTTTGTTTTTGTTAGAGTTCCACACCATGTTATTGTTGGGTTATTTGGTTGTATTTTGTATTTTGCCACCAACGATTTATTTACACTTGCATTTTATTATTTTGGTATACATATATTATTTTGATATATTTATATTTATATATATCCTATTTGCTCATATTATAAAATTTTTTATATTTTATTTGTATGGTTTAATGAATAAAATGGGTAGAATGTTTGATCTCTGAGGTTTATGTGAGATGAGTTGGGTCTTTGGTTCGATTCATCTTGCATGCCCATAAGACACTCAGGGGGGCAGTCCCTAGAGGTGTTAAACCAAAAAGCTAGGAAGGCAGAGGACAAGCAAGTTGTAGAGGTGTCCCAATCGATCCACAAAAAAGAAGAAATTCCTAAGGAGCAAAACAAAAAAGATCCAATTAAATCTCATAGGGAGCAATCAAAATTTACATCACTAGTGACACAGGAGGTTTTAAAAGAACAAGAGGACACAAACCAAAAAATAACGTGCCTGAAAAATACTTTTTCGGCTCAGGGGTCATGTATGGAGAGGAAGACAACTTCTATGACATAAGGGACTACACCCATCATGTTCAACGTGTTAGGAAGGTGAAGGTTTAGAAACAAACTGAAATTGAACAAGTCCAAGAGGAGAAAAACCTAAGAGAACAAGATCCTAACTGGGAGACACCAAAATTTCAGATAAATCAACCTAGGTTTGTTCTTGCTCCTATTCCTAATAAATGGCAGGTGACTCACCACAATGAATTTACTGAGAAATTGACTTGTTCCCAACAGAGAAGGGAGCAAAGGAAAAGATTAGCTGAGAAGATAGCAACCCTGCTAGAGGACCAAGATGACATACCTGAAAGTATAAAAAAAAGAGAGTCCCAATTCTGAAATGATGGAAGAAAGAGCTGGGAATAATAAGTTGTTGAGTGGTATTGAGGTTAAAATAAACTATTTGAATGAAAATTTCAATATTTTTCGTATAGAAAATTTTCAATTAATTATTCTCACATCATTCCTTGTGAGCTACTTGTTGTCTTTAAAGAATGTGGTGGAAAATAGTGTCTCCAAGAAAATCAAGAAGTCGGAGAGTGTCCTCCAGGGAAAAAGACAAGAAGCCCCTAAGGGCAAGAAAGAGTTCAATTTGTTGAAGATTATTAAGCACGTCGAGCCATCGACAAGGCTATCGATCTCTCCTATCCTGCTCTATAGGAGATTGATGACTAATAAGTTTATTGGAGATAGGTGGTAATGCCTGTAACTATCATCTGTCTAGAGAAGAAAATAAAATGCAGCAAACTAAGGGACTATGGTTCAAAAAAAAACATTTGTGAAGAGTGTTTGTTATGAAGATGGTACAGGTTGCTGTGTTTTTGGGTTCCAACAATTTTGGAGAGAATGGTGGTTTGTAAGAGAAAGAGAAAAAAGACAGTGAATAATGAAGGATGCTTACAGGTTGTGATTTTGGATCTGGAGAAAGGAAGAAGATGGTAGTGGTGTAAACTAGGGAGGAGAAAAAGAGATAACGTGTTATACCCACCAAACTTGCTTTATTTTTATGCTTTATTTGCTTGCTTTTATTTTCTTTCTTTATTTATTTTCTTGCTTTACTTTTGTTTTCTCATCTTATTTTCTCTATTTTTATGCTTTATTTTTTTCCTATTTATTTAACTTATTTTTCCAAGTCATAAGAACCCACAGAAAAAGAAAAAAAGAAGAATAATAAGAAGGTAGACTTTATGGCCACTGAAGTTTCTTTTTCAGTGAAGAGGGCATGGTGCTGGTGAACATTTTTTGTTAACATCTGCAGAATTGCACGCTTCTTGCTGCAAAATAAAACTTCAGACTAAAGAGCATCAATCTGCAGAATTTATCCTTGACCATTTGACAAAACCACACCAGAAGGAAAAAAGATACAAGAGAGTAATTGGAAATTGGCCTCCGGCCATTTCTCATTTATTTCCATAAAACATTGTCATACCGTACAAATTTCATCCAACACCAGTTTGTCTGTAGGGAGATAAGATGTAAAAGACAAAAAAAAAAAAGATTTCCCTTGCCCAAATTGAAGAATCCTTGATGATTCTTGTTTCTATAGGGAATCCATTCTCTTCCTTCTTCAAATCTTGGTGTTGAGTGTTGGAAATGTCAAGATCAATATGGCCTCCTATTCTTCTTTGACAAACTATAAAGACAATGGAGAAGGAACCTGCAAATGGAAAGGGCAACAAGGATGTTAGTCCACCAAAATAGAAGTGTTTCAACAACTTCAGAGGGAAAAACAATGAGTCCCCAAATCAAAAATCAAGTCCGCCAACAACAAGCAAGCAATTCCAGCAAAGAGGTAATTCCAGAAATTTTAATTCTGTTTGAACTAACCTGTTTGCCATGACTATGTTAGGAGGACAATTTTCCTTTTGGACAATAAAAACTTGCAGATTAAAGAGCAGAATCAATCAAGACTCAGTAGACTCAAATATTCAAAATTATCAGTGGTGGAGTATTGACCATCGACAACAAGTTCAAGATGGAAATTGCAGAATGGGTCTTTCGGCTAGTCCCGAGACATCATTTCAATTATTTTCACACAGCTGCAATTATTGTTACAAAAGAGGACAAATGTAAAATTGGCCTTTGGCCATTTTACAGAAACCATTCGTTGTAACAATCTGCAATGCAAAATTATAATTCAGGCAAAAAGGAGATTGGAGAACCTATTGGCAGTCGAATTCCTATTAAAATTATGGCAGCGTTTCCATTACCATTGGACCTAACTCCCTGTTCTAAAAAGGATAGCAAAGCCACAGCTCAACAATCACAACTCATAATTCAATTGCACCAACTCTTGATCTCAGCCAAAAAGAATGTTCTTCACTTTGACTAAAGGTGACTGAAATTGTGAATTTGAGTTGGGACACTCCTTGGAGATGCAAGAAAATTTGACAATTCCAAATCCACATAACATAAGCTAAAAGAGACATGAGAATTAAAGAGGCAACAAACAGTGGAGTCTCGATCTGGTGATGTCATCGACGGCAACACTTAAATGAGTTGTCTCCAGCAAGCAGCAACGCGACTTCCTCTTGGCTTAGGGCTCGATGCACTCCGTCAAATGGCACTATCTTCGCTTTTGACCTAAACGCCGAATGGTGGTGGCTTCAATTCCAGAGACGACGGCGGTTTCCTTCCTTAGCGGACGCTTTTCTCCCGGCGGCGGCACAGATCTATTCTCTAGGTGACGGCTGAAGCGGGACTTCCTCCAACCGATGTGTTCCTCTCACTTGCTCGAGACGGCGACGAACAAGCGAAGATGATGGGCTTGGTGGCGGCTACGGCTTTCTCCAGAGGACAGGAAACACGCGGCATTCTTCTTGGTGACTGATGGCTTGACGAGCGGCAGCGTGAATGGATGTGGTCTGGTGCCTTGTTGGCAACGGCGAAGGAGAAACGAAGGATTTGGGGCTGTTGTTTTAATTTCCGCAAAGAAGAGGGCATGGTTCGTTTGGTTTAAAAGGGCTGGTTTGGTTCTTTAATTTGGTTTAAGAGGCTTGGCTCTGGTTAAACGGTCGGTTGGGTTAACTTAGCTGGGTTTTGGTTTGACTCAAAGGGTTGGTTTTGACTTAAAAGAGTGTTGGTTGGCTTAGAGGTTTTGTGGGTTTTGGTTTAGACTTGGCTTGATTGCTTGGCTTTTGAAATCGGGTTTTTAGTGATTTTCTGGTGATGGGTTTGGTTGATTCAGAATGAGTAGTTTGGGCAGGAGTATCTCTAAAATGGTAGGTATTTTTGCCTCAATTGATATATGGTCGCCACCACACACACACACACACATATATATTGCAGAGGGCGCAATCTGAAAGTGTCATTTTTTATTGAAGATCATTTTCCTCTTATTTCTTATGGTGCCATTTTTAATTCAAGTGGTTGGCTTATTTTTAGGTCACCATAGTTTTTCATGGTGTTTTGAAGCAACAGTACTGGGAAACAAATTTTGCAGAAGAACAAAGTGTTACAGTATGATTTTTTTCAGGGGACCTTCAATTTTGTCAAGGGGAAACCAGTTTAATCCTAGGGGAATGATAAAAAATTAAATTTTATCCGTGTTCACGGTTTTGCTCAAACTATAAACATTGGGAACCAATTGTTTATGGTAGAATTTTGCAATTCCCTTAGATGGTGGACAGCTATACAATTGCTACAAATCAGGGACAGCAAAGAGAAGCCAAATTTCCAGGGAAAGAAGAGCAAGACATGAGACAGTAATGAGGATCTTGGTAGGTGGAAAATCTGTAGATCTTGGCTTGGGGACAAAGTTGGCAACATAAGGAAAGTCAAAATCTGTAGACAAGGAAAGGATCCTAAATGGGTGGCAAATTCGTAAATATTGCATTGGAGAGCAATCACCTCAAAAATATTTCTTCAAAGGACAAGATGGAAATGCCAGGAAAATCCGAAATTAAATCACTGCAGATCAAACAAGAAAGGAAAGTCAGATTGTCAAAAGGGAAGAAGGGGGAATTTTAGAGAGGAATTAGCGGAATGAGATTGACTTGTTTGATAAGAATAACAGACCCTATCAATATAAAAGGGCGAAGAGGAAACAAAGCAAAGGACCTCCAATCCTATCCAAATCAATCTTTATACAACATGAGTCATACATTCTGTTTTATCTAGATTTTCAGCATTGTCCTCAGTTGTTCTTTAGCATTTTTAGTTGTTATTTTCCTTCAATTGTCCTTAATACTCGAAATCAATTGAAGTTGCAGTTCCATTTTTTAATTATCCATCACTAGTTTATCTTGTTATTGTGATTAAAGAAGCAAGAGACCCAAGTTGTTTGATTTATGAAATTATATTAATTTCTTGAGTGCAAATTACCTCCAAATTCACGGTTTAGGAAAACCAAATTTTTTTGGCACGTTCCAACAACATCCAAACCAAAAGATTGAAATTGTCTCCTGGACTGTTTGCACAAAATTTAGGGAACAGTTTTATTTCATAAAGCGATAGAGGATCAAGTAAGTGATTATCAAATGTTAAAAATTCAAACAAATAGTTAGATATTGTAACCAAGGCTTCTTGTTCAGCCTATAGATACACCCTCCCATCATATTATGACGTACATCATTCCGACCCTTAAAAAATATCAGAACTTTGTCAAATATTGACATGGATATCGAAGTGTTCTCAGAAGATGAGCTCATTATCTTTATTTCTTTCCAGATTGCTTGAAGAGATCATGAAGAGCCTTCCATATGAATCTAACATTAACTAGATTATTATTGTACCAAGCCAGCAATAATTGGTATCTTATGTGTGAAACTCAAGAAAAAGATTGTGTTCTCCTCCAACTAGAACCTTCATCAACTGTAGTTAATTCTTCACCAACAAACGTGAATTTGTCATCGACGATTTTGAGTTCTTTATCAGTAAATGTTTACCATCATCAACAAAATGGTTCTGATGTATTTTAATTAGTTTGTCACTTTGAGGAGGAGGCCCAAGAAGTAAGCATCCATTTGAATCTTAGTAATAACAAAGAGCTTTTGGGGGAGTGGATGCATTAGAAACTCATATCCCAGTATCCCATTTAGTGATTATAAAGCATTGATACAAAAAAATGAAGAAAAATTATAAGTAGAAGCTTGGGGAGATCTTATGACAATCCTTCGACAAGTCATCCCTTAAATGACCTCCCTCAACCGCCTCCGTCCTCCCTTTGCTAACACGGGAGATGCCACAAAAGGCAAAGGATTCTAGCGAAAAGTCATCATTAGGATCCTCTTGAAAACTGAAGAATCATGAGACGTAGCTTCCTGAAGAAAGGCCTGAAATCCCCTTGAAGAAAGGAGGTATGAATGAGGCCAAAAAGGAGAAAGAGAAGTTCTAGGAAGTGGTTAAAAACGCCTACAAGAGAAATCGCAAAGCTCTAACAAAAATAGTTGAAGCCAATAATCAGTCAATGTTTAGTTAACGAGAGTCTGCGGACAAAAAAATATTACAAAGATCATTTGACAAACCGGAACCGCCGGTTCCAGAACCGACAACACCCCTGTATATGATATACATAGAGTGTGTATATATGGTATATTATATGTATAATATAGTATTTTATTATATATAGTAACTTTTTGCTCTTAATTTAATTAAATAGTATTTTAATTTTAAAATTCAATGATTTCATTTTAATGCTTTAAAAACTATAATGAGGCTTGTTACATTCGTTCGGTTTGGGGTCAGACCTCCACCAAAAAATCGTTTTGACTCTGTGGCTGATCTCATCTATAGTAGATGAGGAGCAACTAGGAAGGAAAAATTTGGCCCCTCTGGATTAGGACTGAGGAAATCATGGAAAAGTCAACCTACTAAATTTTAAATGACGCAACTTGATAAACATTTGGAGAGGATGATTCTCATAAGCACATTCAAAACTACATGAAACAATCAACTCAATTAAATCTCTCCTTAAAAAAGTCCTCTTGGGAGACGGCCAAAAATAAAAAGCTGTTATGTGAAGAAAGTTGGCTCAAATATGAGGCGACAATCCTCATTTAATGATAAAACCTGAGATGAATTGGCAATTTGAAAATAAATCCGCACCATTCCCCTACCCCAGATTTAATTTCACTCCCACAGTTACTGATCTTGAAAAATCACAAAATATAAGAGCCTCATTACCTTGGAGAATTTTTCATTGTTGTTTAGAAAATTAAAAAACATAGATGAAAAAAATGAAGGGGCTATTTAGTTAAAAAAAATTCATTGTTTTCTAAAAAATTAGAAAATATAAATGAAAAAATAAAAAATTTATTCATGGAAAACTAAAATTTTTTATTATTTTCTATTTTATTATAGAAAATAGAAAACAAAAAGTTATTTTCTCAATTAAACATAGCTAAAAATTTTGTTCAAAAAAATAATCTCTATGTAAAATAAAGTTTTGCATTCAATCTCTATCCAAAACACACTTTAAAGAGATGAACATCTTCTTCTCTTGTTTTCTATAGAAAACTTGTTTTAGTCTTCAAAAGTAAACATATTTTCTAAATGTTTTCGGTTTCCAAAAAATAAAAACAAAACTAAAAACAAAAAATTGTTTTCCAAACTAAACATTATCTAACATTTATTGAAACTAACACAAAATATAACATTAGATGCCAGGATACTGAAGAAATGTATATTGCATTTGCTAGAATTTTCTGGTATCAGAGTTCCACTATACAAATGCGTCCTAAAATATGCAGCAAAAATGGGACTTTGAGGAGCTTATAGACTTTTACCATTTTCCTTCCAGCACTAGAGCAAATGAGAGTTCATAAAGATCCTTTAATATCGTCTCAGTCAACTTATCGACTGTATTAAGCCTGCAGCCAAGCCAAAAGGATTTCGTAACGAAACACAAAAAAAATCATCAAGAAGATATAAACACGGTCAATGGCGGACCCAGGTGGGGTCGGCGGACCCCACCGGTGGTGGAGGTATCCATACAACACCCCCCTCCACCGTCCACAAACCCTAGATTCGCCACCCCCTTCCCTGCAGCTTTCTTCAACACAGACAATACAAGGACAACATTTCTTTAACAATTAACAAACCCTAGATCCTACTTTTATTTCTCATTATCTTCCTAAACTACATGCCTCCACCAAATAGCAAAGCTAGTCACCACAGTTGTTCCCCGCCTTCTTCTCACCGTCGTCTCCGTTTCTTTCGTCCGTGTTGTCCCCACATCTTCTAAGTTCTGAATCTGTCATTGAACACGGTAGAATACCCCCATGGTAGCTGGTTCAGGAATGCCAATCAATCTTCCCATTGTTTGCAATTGATCATAGGGAGCGATTTGCACAATGAAAAAGGAATCGATACGAACTTAGTTCTATTAGAGCAAAGACGATAAGGATAGAAGAAAGAAGCTCAAGACATAAACTAAATTTAAATTGAAGCAATCTAAAGTTTTTCCTCCCTTTATGGCTTATGCATGTATCAAGTTTCGAGAGTATGAGAAGCCGAATCAATCATGAAAAAAAAAAAGCTGAAATCAATAAAAATGAAAAGTCGCCAATGGGACAATGGGACCAACAATCAGTTGCAGGCACCAAATTCCAGGGGAAATAAACTTTTGCAGTATGACCATCTTCAGATGCTCAATTTAACAGTAGGACATCCCAGTATCACGTTAATCATACTCTTTTAGGTCAATGACTCAAGGCATAGATAAAATTTGTCTTGAGAGCCATAATATAGTTCTTATACATTCTTCTTTTTTTTTTTTCCAATTTGAAGTTACAGTTGTGTAAATTTGAATTACATCTTTTTTTTATTTTATGCTCATAAATTTGTTGGCTAATTACTAAATACATCCATTAGTTTACCTAACAAAGTCACCGCGACATCCATCAATCTTGACTACAAGATGTCCCTGTACTTAGAAAAAGAAAGATTAACCAACCTAGAAAATACTTCAACTCCAGTAAAACTTAACACTGTTTTATGACTAAACTATTTATGACATCACGCTTAGCATTTTATTAAGGCTGTTGGATTAGACATTAATATGACATGGGTATAAAAACCCATTAAAATATACTTAATATAGAAGACTGTAACAGAAATGTTATAATTATCATTAACAGGAGGTGTTGCAAAGTATAACTCATCAAGCCGCCGCCACTCTATAAAGGCATCAGCACAAACATCTAGAGGTATGCAATATTCACGACACACATTGATATTCGGCCAAAATTGCTACTGACTTGAGCGTCAGAGATTCCACCGGGAAGCAACCCCACCTCTTCGTGTTTCGCTCTTGCAGATTACAGGGTGTTGTTCGAGTTCCTAATCGTTCGAGTTCACTTCTTTATTGTTGTTAGGGTCAAGGCAACAACAATTGGCGCTGTCTGTGGGAAGTGAACAAAAAGTCTTGTTTGTTGACATTCAAAAAGTTCATCAATAACATCTACAACATTCACCATGGTGCATACATCTTCTCACCAAGTTGGACACCATAAGGAAGAGGCGAGAGGAGTTACTATAAGAGTTGGAACGATAGCATCGAGAATCATCATCCCTACTGTTCCACTCAACGACTATGAGAAATTGAGGAAGTATAACGTGGAGAACCAGAGAGCTCTAAGTGGGATGGCGACCTTGTTCCAACAATTTCTTCCTCAATTAGTCCTCATGCCTACCTTGCTTGCTTATGTTCAAAGTGGAGAGGCAGCAGAGAGACACAATGTTCCATAACAAAGTCATCGGCCAAATCCACCACTTCTTTAAGTTCCAAAGCACCAAAATTCTCCACCATGAGAAGAACACCCAGACGTCTCAATGCCCGAGGCTTGAGTTGAGGTCATAAGGGAAAACTATCTTGAAGTGATGGAGAGCAACTGCAAAAGAGAATCGAGGGTTCCTCCGAAGAATGCTGAAGTGGAGCCTCAGTCTTCTATGAATGTTCGGCAGAAAGAGGACATGAAGAAGATGATAGAGAAAGTTCTTGAGCAAAGGAAGTTGGTTCCTGTGGAGGAAGAGCAGCAGAAAGCCAAAGCTCCATTCACCATGGAGATCATGGGAAAACTACTTTCTCAAAAGTTTAAGATACATCATGCCAACTATATCGGGAAAGGAGGACTCACATGAGCACATCTAGAACTACGAAGCCATCATGTGTCTCACATTCCCAATAACATTGAAGGACCATGTTTTGGTGTAATGGTTTGAAAGAGGCATCAATCTTTTGCTTCAAGCAACTTAGGAAGGAATTCATCAATGCCTTCATCATCAACAAAAAGCAGAAGAAGGACGTTGCCTACTTGCTGAGTGTTAGGCAAAGTAAGAAGGAGACTTTACGATAATATATCGACAGATTGAGGAATGCCACATTTGAAGTACATGACCTGTAAATTGGAATGACGATAGCTGCAATGCTACATGGTACACAATCAGTGAAGCTACAGGAGTCGTTATCTCTTGACCAAACAAGGACATGGTCGACCTCTTTGTTCATGCTAACAAGTAAATCTTGCGAGATGAGGTTATGATGATAGTAGGGACCAAAGAAGACAATGAGAAGAAGCAAAAAGAAAGAGAGGTTCAGGAGAAGCCGAACAAGAAAAATGAGAAGTAGGAAGGCTCAAGGAGGCATTACAGTCTACACTTCGAAAAGTACACCCTATTGAATGAGTCGGGGTCACTTTTTCTCTAACGACCGGCTAGACTTTAGGAAGGAATGTCGATGCTATTGTAAATACCACAATGTGAGTGGACACTCCACAAACAAATGTCAAGAACTGAAGAATCAAATTGAGATTTTAGTTCGCTATGTGTACTTGGACAAATTTGTTTATGTTGAAGCATTGAGAGGGGATCCAACAAAAGAGGAATGATGCTTAAAACGGTGGTGATGTGGCCGTTGGTCATACCCTTGGTGATGATAGAAATTTAATTTTATGATTGCTTTGTTGTGGCACTATTTTATTTTTTCACAAATAATTCTCTCATTTAATTGTGGCACTCACAAATTCGGTCAAACCATAAAGAATATGACAAGGGTGTACTCATATTTATAGGCATATGAAAAACCCTAAATAGGTGCACTAGGGTTAGTCTTTCTTGTCCCACAAGAGTAAGTTCTTCCTAATTAATCATGTGCACCAATTAAGGCTCTTCCTAATTAATCATATACACTGATTAGGGCTCTTCCTGATTAATCATATGCACTAATTATAGTTCTTTCTAATTAATCATGTGCACTAGTTAGGACTCTTCCTAATTAATCATGTGCACTAATTAAGGCAGTGTGCAGAAATTTTTCTAAACAATAGGAGTGTATGCTGAAATTATTCATGGGTTTATTAATTTTATTGGGCTTTTAATTATATGATATACTATCATTAAATAAATCGCTCCCTTATTAAAATATATATGCAGAATTTATTATGTCTTACATAATAACATGTCCACAAAATATTTAA
>CAODLS011428720.1:0-11028 GCA_948243855.1 Flueggea neowawraea | reverse complement strand
GTTGATCATAGCTAATCCCCAGTTCACGTACGTTAATAATTTCTGACGTACGTGACTTCTATGTCTGAATCATCCAGTAGCTTCTGTTTTCAGTCCGGAGCATCTCACGTACTTGAAATTTCATCTCACGTACTTTGGCTCAATGTGACGTACGTGAATTTTTAAGCTTGCGTACGTGAACGATCAACACTTGATCGTTGCTTCATCTGTTTGTCTTGATCCACATGAAATTCAAACAAACATCCTCTGAACTGCAATCTTCGTCTTGTCTTATATGTCTGACATACGTGACTTCTAATGTCACACGTACGTGTGGCTTCATGCCTTCAGTTGATTCAAGACTTCAATTTTCCCGCTAATCATACTTCACGTACTTTGGATACCTCTCACGTACGTGTTATTGTCTGACTTACGTGAACATTTTCTAACGTACGTGTGATTACTTCTTTTAACTTCCAGTAGATTCTGTTTCAGCTCACAGTCGAACTCACGTACTTGAGGCTTCACTAACGTACGTGACATTCACACACATACGTCACTTTGGATTGACGTACGTGAATCTTCTTCAGATCAAATTCTGCAGTTTGTTCATATCATCAAAAGTTTAGAGAAATCTCAATGTTGACCACCCTTGGTCCAACAATATTTTCGTAAAATATGAAATGCCTTCGAACAATATTTTTGTTGTTGAACTATTTGATGTTTGAGGCATTGAATATATGGGACCTTTTCCTTCTTTATATTCAAATCAATTTATTCTGGTTTTGTTGACTATATTTATAAATAAGTGGAAATTATGGCTACACCAACGAATGATAATAGAACAATCACTAAATTTTTTTTACTGAAAAGGGCTACCATTTTCCTGACAACCTAGCTAGACTAGTCTTCCGAACAAATGACACTTCTTGTTTTCGACCCTGCTGGGCAGGTCCCAGAAACAAGCAGTGGCAATAAACTTTTATTAGCATCAAAAATCGACAAAGTACAAATCATAGATTGTTACAATATCTTTCATAAGAGGTTCCCCTAGCATCAACAAGAACCAATTCAAAAACATCACTAGGAGGATCAACTAAAGCATGGTAGCCAACCGGGTAGTCTCTTCCAATCTTGGACAGTTTGTCAGCCACTTGGGTGCCTTCAATGAAAATATGAGACTGAGACTTTCCAATTACTTTGCATAATATCTTTGATATCTCTAATAATTTCCCAATTGCTGTTAACAGGAGTGGGAATCTTATTAATAGTTTGAAATGCAAGCATGCTATCAGACTCAACAAGAATATCTTTCCATCCCATATCCCAACAAAGTTTGAGTCCATTATGAATAGCCATAAGTTCTACAGACAAAACCGAACAGTTGCCAATATTCATTACAAATCCAGCAAGCCATTCTTCATACGTACCTCTAATCACACCTCTTGCTGAAGCCGTTACCTTGTTTTCAGAGAGTGCTCCATCCGTATTTAGTTTCACTTTGCCTAAGTTTGGAGGAGACCAACTTACCCATTTCGTCACTCTTTGTTTTTTGGTTGCTGTTGGTAACACAGATAGAATTCTGGAGTGCTCTTTGGAGATTTCTCGAATATAACCACAATGCCTACACGGGATCTGGCTTGAGAAAATTCGTTCATTTCTCCACTTCCACATCAGCCAGCAAGCCACCCCAAATCGTACATTCCAAGGGATATCGTCAGTTGTGAGTCTTGTATCAGCCAGGTTCTCTAATAGCCAAGCCTCAGCCTCCTTGGTGAAAAAACATCACTCATCTTTTCATTCAACAGTTCGGGCCAAATCATTCTTGCTTCAAGGCAGTCCCTAACCACATGATGCCAAGATTCCTCAACTCCCAAGCAAATATTGCAATTAGGATTACTAGTCATTTGGAATCTAAATCTTCTATGGTTATTTAACAACGCCTTCTTCATAAGAAGCCACAGAAAAGTACGAACTCGTTCAGGCACTTGTAAATTCCACACCCAATTCCAGCTGTTATTACAAAGTAACTCATATGCTGACTTGACTGTGAAGGTGCCAGAGCTAGACTGTCCCCAGTACACCTGGTCTTCCCCAGCAAGTGGATTCGTCAATTTTGTACCTGCAAGCATTAATAAAACAGAGTTATGTAGACGCTGGCCTAAAATATCCCAATTCCACAAACCTTCATCCGTGACATAATCCTTTACAAATTTTTGCCGCTCCTGGTCATTTAAATTAACAGTGATTAAGGCCTGCAGGGACTGGTTGCCTATCCAAGTGTCTTCCAAGAAATGCGTCGATGCACCATTTGCTACTACCCATCTCACTCACTTCAACATTTGTGGCCAGACCTTGAAGAGATTTCGCCAAAGGTGAGAAGCACCTCTAGGTTTGCTTAGCACATACCCTGGTCGGGTGTGTTTCATATACTTTTCTCTTAGAATTCTAGCCCAAAGTGTGTCTTGCTTGGTGAAAACCTGCCAACACAATTTCGTTAGAAAATCCATGTTATATATATGTAGTTTGGGTTGGCAAACATCATTCCATTTAACTAAGCTCATTTTTTTCCTTCCATCCGTCGTACCCCAAAGGAAGTTACGACACAACCGTTCTATTTGGAGGAGGGTGGACTTGGGAATACAGGTCGTTTGCATTGTATAGAGTGGGATAGCCATTAGGATCGATTGGATCAGCACAACACGTCCCACCATTGATAAGCTTTTTGCCTGCCAGGAGGTCAACCTCTTAGAGTACTCTATCTGCCACAAATTGGTAAGTATTCTTGTTAACCCTCCTATGTAGGATAGGCACACCCAAGTAGCGACCAATTTCAGCCCCCAAAGGAATGCCCAATAAAACGCTAATGATTCTTGCCTTCCGGTTGTGTACACTCTTGGAGAAAAAAACCAGTGATTTTTGCTTGCTCACAGCCTCACCAGAAGCCTCAAAAAATGAGAGAGCATCAGATTAATAACATGAGTCATAGCTTTATCAGCTTTGGCAAAAAGTAATAAATCGTCAGCAAATATAAATAATAAAGAGGCGTGTCATTTCTGCAAAGTCGCACGGGCTCCAAGTTATGGACTGTGCTAACACAGCATGGGCTAGCCTTTCAATACATAAAACAAATATATAGGGTGAGATTGGGTCTCCCTGTCTAATTCCCCTGGTTGGCCAAAACTTCTCTATAGGAGTTCCATTCCATAGTACCTGCATAGAAACAGAGCTAATACAAAACATAGTTAATTTGATAAACTTATATGGAAATTAAGCTTCCTTGAGCGTGTCTTGGATGAAATCCCACCAGAGTCTGTCATATGCATTTTGTAAATCGATCTTAAGAGCCATAGATTTCTGCCCATCCTTCTTAAGCATAGAGTGGACCACCTCCTGTGCTAGAATAATATTGTCAAAAATATTTATATTAGGCATGAAACTAGATTGAACCTCACCGATAAGCCCGAGAAGAACCTTCTTCACTCTGTTCGCAAGCACCTTTGTAATCATCTTGTATATCACGTTACAAAGACTGACGGGACAGAACTAGGTAAAATTTTTAGGACCTTCAACCTTTGGGATCAATACCAGAAGCTTCGAGTTAAGTTGCTCAGGAAAAGTCCCTGTCTTAAAGGCCTCCTTAACTAAGTCAGTGATGGATTTGCCGACAATATCCCATTGGCTCTGGAAGAAAAAGGCATTAAGGCCATCTTCTCATGCTGCTTTATTAGATCCCATCTCAAAAATGGCTTGTTTCACCTATTCATCCAAAATAGGGTCATCAAGCTTCTCCATATTTGTATTCATTAACTCAGGAAACGCCCCATTCACATTGAAATCAGGAAGTTGACCCATTTCTTTGGAGAAAAGATCAGAGAAAAAATATACTGCTCCTTGGCGCAATTTATCATGGTCATAACACCAATCATTTCCGTCAAGCTTCAGCATATCAATCCTGTTACGATTTTGACGACCCCGGGTATTATTGTGAAAGAACTTGGAATTACTATTCCCAAGGTGGATCCATTTTGCTCTAGATTTTGAATTAGAAATTGTGTAACATGGCTTTTCCGAAAAATTAGGGATTGCCCAGCACTAATTAGAAAATGTGTAACATGATTTCTGAACAATCACTCAATTTAATTATGAAAAAGAAACTTTTTACTGGTTTTGGTACACCTAAGGGATTAATTAGCGCTGGGCAATCTCACTTTTACAACAAGCCACTTGAATCTTTGTTGTCCAAATATGGTGTTACCAATAGAGTAGCTTTGTCTTATCATCCCCAAACAAATAGTCAAGCAAAGATGTTTTTTACACCAAAATATTGCTTTCATCCAATGGGCCGAGTTGAGTCCATGAGTCGGGAATCAAGCCCATGCCTTGGAAAAGCTAAGGCAATGAGTCCACGACCGATGGGAGGTATTTGAGTTCCATTAAAAGACAGTGGTAGAGCCATTGGTAGAGTTGGAGTGAGAGTCCTTCCACCAAAGCTGGAAGAACAGTGGAGATATTGTTTTGGCGGGAAAGTTTGTTAGCGGAATGAGAGGGAAGCCAAATTTCTCTAAAGAGTTGTTATGAATGAATCAGGACAGGATTTTTGTCACGACCCATTGCGACCGTGATCGGTGTACGAGGTGAACCACCTATGGAAGCCCGGACCATCTCGCACAAGCCTCAAATATCAGAACATACTACCCAACTATTCAAATTATTAAAACATTTGCTAAAACGTTTATTATATGAAAACAATATAAAACATATACGATTTTATAAGAAATCAAATATATAATAAATATATCAAAATCAATGTAACATATCTCAAAAGCCAAAATGGAAAACTCGGTAACCCAAATACATCCCGGTGCAGAGTTCTAACATACAAAAGACGAGCCCAGACAAAATGAGCATCACTAACCAAAAGACGCTTCACTGGTGTTAGGATACAAAATAGTTGCTGAATCCAAAATCTGTGAAGCTGTCAAATAGGAATCACGTAAATAGAGACACAATGGGAGTCAGGGACTAGTGAAGAATAACAATTAGAAAATACCATAAGCAGGTATAATTTAGTATATATATATATATATATATATACACACTATATGTATAATAGTATTTCGAAACTCATTTCACAAATGCTAGCAAACAAAGCAACAACATGCAAAGAGGCGTATAAAAACAGGTTTCAGTTTCAGAGTCAAAACATATATCCAAATATATGGGACCACATAAAAGGTGTGCATCTGGCACTAATAACAGATGATGTGGACTCTGCCACTATCAATATCAAATCATGTGTTGGATCAGAACACATGGCTACCGACATCCCTAGTAGCTGGGATTTCTCAAATCATTGGTATACCAAATGTCACGTTACCCCGTAACAGAGGTATCCCATATCAGAAAATAAAGCATACTAATATATAGTATGAAAGCAAAGCATGCGAAGTAGTATCAAAATTAGAGAGGAGATATATAATACATATATATCAGTTCAAAACAGAGTCCTGATTATTAACACGTAATCAGTTTATCATTAGTCAATCATTAGATTAGTTCAATTTCAAAATATGTTCAGCATAACAAAAATCATAATAGAAGTTTGAGACATAGCCTGTGTGTCTGAAGGTGATATTCACTCACCTGGAAATCCAAGCTCAAACACCCGCAGGCCCCACTAACGGTGGCTAGTCTCGCGGGCAAGAACAGGAAGCTGAACAAACAAACATATATATCGACAGATATATCAGAGACAAATTGAAATGCGGTATTGTGGCAATACCAAATGCATGATATGCAAATGTGGACTCTCATGGGCTTTGCCAAAAGCGTGGACTTCCAAGAATGATGCAGTTTTATAAGCCAAATATCTAAATTCTTTGCCTTTCGAGGAGTTAATTGGTTCTTTACTTACTCATTAAATGTGTATGAAAGAAGATGAAGAAAATGATGGCAAGAAGAAGAAGACAGATTTGGGTATTACATTGAAAGCTCAAGCTCAAATGAGGAGGATGATGATGATGAAGAGGATAAGTTTGAGGATGTGGAATACCTCACAAAGAGATTTTGCAAGTTCCTTAGTAAAGAAATAGGTGCAAAGGAGGCAACCAAGAAGAAAAGCAGGCTTATTTGCTATGAATGTCATAAACTGGGTCATGCTAGACCAGATTGCCCTTATTTAAAAAAACATAGTAAAAAGAGGAAAAGAAGATCCCTTGATGATGATTCAAGTTCTAGTGATGATGATGAAGTTGGAGGAATGTGCTTAACAACCTATGTAAATGTGGTACCCTTTCCCTAACTCACTCTTTTTTTAATTTGTTAAATATGCATGTTGATTATTTGTTGTCATTTCTTGCATATTTCAGTTGATAGCATACATTGAATCTCTGTTTTTTAAAGGGGGAGATATACTTTTACTGCTATGCATATTTTGAATAAAAAAGGGGGAGTTTTTAATTTCAAAATTATTTCTTTGATAAATGCATTTGCTTAGGGGAGCTATATTTGTGATTATTGATTCCTTTCATTAATTGGGGGAGAATGTTGATTTTACAAAGCCTTTTTATGATACAAAAAGAGGGATAAGTGTTACATGAATTTGCATGTTATTTTTGCATTTTGTATCATCTTTATTTTGAACATTATAGTTATTATTGTGTTGGACTAACCAAGTGACAAGGAGAAAATCCTTGATCAAATTGTTTATTATTGATGATTAGATGTTCAAATTCATGTATATTTTGTCATCATCAAAAAATGGGAGATTGCTGAGTTTGGTTTTGATGATGATGAATGCAAAACATCTATGAAAGAAGTGCAAAGTTGTAGACTTCCTGATATTTGGCTATAACGCACGTTATCTGCCCATAGCGCACGTAGATCTGATGAAAATGGCATTAAGGTGCACTAAAGTGGAACCAATCCACGTAGATGAAGGCTGAAGCTTACTAGTGTACACACTTTGGTTCATTAAGGTGCGTTAATTAAGCTCAATGCATGCTGTCGATGTCTGGATCTATGAAGATTTTTTTCATGAACGATCAAGGTGCGTACCAGTGGATTGAAGCCACGGAGATGAATCAAAGGTTCAATTTTGATGAGGCATACAACGCACGTTACACATGCACAATGCATGTTGACATTGATGAGAAGAGGACAAAGCCAAGAAGCTCCTCGGGATTTGAATTTGAATATTCTATGACATGCTGACGTGTCATCAAAGGTGTGATCTTGAGATGAAGCTGACAATGCACATTGCAGAGGGAACAACACAGGTTGTAAGATGTCTGGGCGAAGTGCATTTTCTGGAACAAATATCAACGCTCGTAGAACGAGCCACAAGACACGTTGAAGATGACTAAGGCACATAGATTCCAATTATCTCAAGACAGTGGCTACTGAAGTCCTTGTAAAAGGCGTAGATGTGTTATCAAGACACGTTAAACTCAGTTGGGCTAAAGCAAAACTCTTGTAGACTATGTATAATGCACGTTGTTGAAGGTGACGTCATTAAAACAGAATTCTTCATTCTATCACAATGGCTACTTCGAGGCTTCCAACGACTATATTTCTAAGAGTGACTATAAATAGACGTCCTAAAGCAGAAAGAAGACAAGAGAATCATTTGCTATAGTTTGCTATTATTGTTTCTCTCTTCTCTACCCTTCTAACTCATTTGAACTATTTACTTCCTATCATATTGTTGGGTTTGTGTGAACTTTAAATCTGTTATACCTTTGGGTTGATTTTGTATCAAGTTAGGTTGTTTGCTTAAGGTAGATAGGTTTCCTTGTTGAGCCGTAGAAAAACAAGAGTGGTTGCTAGTGAGTCTTAGAAAACTAGAGTATCAGTTTGCTAGTTGAGTCCGCAAAAACTAGTGGTAACGGTTTTCTAGTTGAGCCCGCAAAAACTAGGGTAACGATTTTCTTGTTGAGCCCGCAAAATTAAGGTGTAACGGTTTGCTTGTTGAGTCTGCAAAAACAAGTGTTGTAAATGGTTTTCCTCCACCCGAAAGTGAGGAGATAGTGGATTGAAATTCTCTTGTGGATCTAGAGGAGTGAACCTAGGTCAAAGAGGACTGAACCACTATAAATATTTTGCTTTGATTTCTCTCTCCCTTTCTCTTTCTTTTACATTTGATTTATATTATTGAGAGTGTGAATTGGTGTTTTTAGAGCTTCCGCATTTAACTTTGATTTTGGTTTGAACAAAACTTTGTTATTTATTTTAGCTTGCAAAAGTTTTTTAACAAATTTTGAAACTTGCTAAATATCCAATTCACCCCCCTTTTTGGATTGTCATTCCATGTCTTATTGGGACCGAATATTTTCACCTACACATGAGTCCTACACTCTGTTTTTGATTTTTAATATTGTCTTTAGTTTTCATTAGCGTCCTCAATTGTTATTTTATTTAAGTGTCTTCAATAGTCAAGCTTGTTGCAATTCCAATTCATTTCAATTGTTCATCATTGTCTTATCTTGTTATTGTTGCTAAAGAGGCAAGGAACCCAAGTAAATGATTTAAGTCCCTTTGTCATTTCCAGTTGTCTGATTGAAGAGTTGGATTTCTTTTTGAGCCAAATGTCATTCAATAATCTGAAAATTCTAGTTTAGGAGAACCTTAAACTTCTTGGTACACTCTCAAATTCGAGTCAAATGGCAGAGTTGTCCTCTTAGCTTTCATTTAAGAAAATAAGGGAACAATCTTTTGGCACGCTTGGTCGGACGTCATAAGCAATGATGAAAACCAGGAGTAAAAAAGAAATTCCCGCTTTCAGCACATGGAAAGAAAATGAAGAAGCCAATGCAACAACAATGGCGCCAAAGAAGAAAACTTTAATTCACAAGATCAAGAGGATTCTGAAGAAACATTCCCGTTTCCAAATAGGCTGGCTCCACAAGCCGCCACCTTGATAGAATCATTGCTTGAAATGATGCTACTGACCTTACAGAACATGGAAGCAAGTCTAGGCTTGTTGTCAAAAAACAATAAGAAGTTGGACGACAACAACTAGCCAACCCTCAATACACATCAACCCACCATGGATAGAATAGCCAGAAATCAAGAGTTATTGTTGTAGAAAATCCAATCTTGTGGAGGGAGTGCACTAGTGGTCCCTATAGAGGACACACCTAAGACACTCAAGGGGCAGTCCCCGAAAGTGTCAATCTAAGAAGTTGAGCAATGTCCCACCAAACAAGTTACAGAGACCTACCAACCTCCCCACAAGAGGGAAGATATTACAAAGAAAAATAGTCTGAAAACGTTGGGACAATCTTATTATGTGCCTTAAGTCATTTAGGAGGTTGGAGAAAAGTTGGGAACCGAAGTACACCAGCAACAGTCTTAGAGAGAAGAACCCAGATTCTTTAATGCTTTTGGCCGTTAAGGGAACGACAAGAACACTATACACCTACAAGGTTATATTAGTCCCAAAATTCATCCGATATTTTATTAACAAGAAAAGCTCACCACGGGCACGCAGGGCACCTATAATGAGATGGCAAATTCTTATGTCCCTGGAGGACACATTCCCCAACAACTGTCCCCTTAGGTGCAGTCAAGGGATCAAGTTGATGCCAACGTATTAAGAGAGATGGTGCAAGAGCTACTTGGTCCGGGTTTCCGCCTCATCCAACGTCAGTAATTCACCCGGTGTATGTTGACCGAGAACCCTTTCCCACGGGAGTGAGGATTCCAGATTTCACATTGTTCTCGGGGGAGGAAGGACAATCAACACTTGAACATGTGACCCATTTCACAATGCAATGTGGGGAGTTCTCTAGCTATGATTCTTTCCAGAACATTTTATTAATATATATATATATACTACATTGTATTATTTATGTGAATGTATTATTCAAACATGTTATTTAAAAATTTAATTCTTTATAATGTTATAGTTCTTAAATTTTCACCCAAGTTTTAAAAATTACTCAATTGTTTTCAATTTCATGGGACAAGATTGTGTTTTTTTAAGTAAAATTCGATTTTTTTGGTGTTGCAACAAATTTCGTCGCAAGGAAGAAAATTTAGCGACAATATTCGTCGCAATTATTATTGTTGCGATGAATTTCGTTGCAAAGGCCTTTTTCACCAAAAAAATCAAACTCTTAATTTTAATTAATATAACAAATTACACAATATGTTAATTCTTTTATTTTGTCATTGTACTAATGTCATTACCATAAATATAAATTAATCATGAATTGAACATTTATTTTATTTAGATGTATCTTGGATACATTCAACTAATGCAGTATATATATAAATATTTAGTTGAATGTATCCAAGATACATCTAGTGTATATATATACACTACATTGTAATATTTACGTGAATGTATTATTCAAATATTTTATTTAATAATTTAATTATTTGTTATGTTATATTTGTTAAATTTTCACCAACTTTTGAAAATTACTCAGTGGTTTTTAATTTGACGGGAAAACATATTTGATTGTCGTTTTTTAAGAAAATTTTATTTTGTGACGAATTTCAGGATTTCGAAATTTCGATTTGGTTCCAGAGATTTTGAAATCTCCAAACCAAACCGACTAGTCAATAGTGTAAGAGGACTTTTTTTGTTTGTTTTGCCATGGTGTAAGAATTGGTAGTAGAGTTGTAAAATTAGAATCGAAACCGTGGAACCGAACCGAAATCGAACCGATCAAAACTAATTAAAATCGGAATCGAACCAAAATTAGAACCAGCCGACCAAAACCAACGGGTTACGGTTTAAGTTCTGGTTCTATGTTTTAAAAAACCGTCGAACCGTCATTTTGAACCGGCGGTTCACTGGATCGTTGGAACTGTCGGTTCTAACCGTTGAAACCAGCGGTTCCAACTATTATTTTCTTTTCTTTTTATTTTTTTTGTTTTTTTTTTTATTTTTTCAACTCTATAAATATCTCACCCCATTCTTACCAATTTTACACCATTTTTTCTCTCTCAATCTCAATCTCTTCTACACTCTCTCAAAAATTCATTTTTCTATAAATTACTCTTATTAATTATTTATACATTTTATTATTACAATTA